>CM039125.1:11237388-11387380 GCA_022036555.1 Microstegium vimineum | reverse complement strand
GGCCTGTTGGAGGGAAGGTTTCGGACCCGGCGCCCCCCCTGGGCGGGGGTGGGTTTAAACCCAAGAAGGGGGCCCTTGAGACGCAAGGCAAGCCCACGGGGGCCCTCGAGGTTTAAGGCCCGGGGTCGGGCCCCCGCCCTTATCGACGCCCGCCCCCCGTAAAGGGAGAGAGGAAAAGCTACCCCCTTTGGGAAAGGCGCATCCCCAAGGTAGGGGTTTCGAGAGTGTTGCAGAATTCCCTTTGCCTGACCCTTTTCTTGCTTTTTTGGGGTTTTTGACCTTTTTGGGGTTTGCTTTTTTTGGGCAGAGCGGGGAGGAAAAGGGCCCCGCCCCCACGGGGAAACCTGAAAAAGTTTTCAGGGCCTCGGGATGAGGGAATTAAAGGGAGGCTCTGGGGCGCCCTCAAAAACCTTTTGCGACGCCCTTGGGTCAAGCCGGACCCGGGGGGGCCGGGGGTGACGTCGGGGGGACCCCCTCGGGCGCCCTTCTACTCCATGACCCCAGGGGGTGACGCACTGGGGCGCCATGTTGGGCTTGAAGGGGGGCCCCTGCGGTCTTTCAACTCACCCCAAAATTTATGATCTAAATCGTTGCAAGGGGTTTCCCACCGCCCCGGGCCCTTTGCCCGGGATGAAGGGGGGAACGAGCGAGGTCCCAAAATTTGATGGATTTGGGGGAGGTCCCGGAGGGAGCTGGGGGAAGCTTTTTCGACCCGAGGTGACCCCCTCGGGGAAAGGAGGGGCGCCGAGAAACCCCTTTTTGGGTTTTGGATGACTTTTGCAGATCTTCCCCTTTCCCAGGTGGCCAACGGGGTTGCCCAATTTCCCTGCATTGTTCTTGAGGCCCGGCGCCCCCTCGATGGGGTAGTCCCGGGGCCTTTTCGAGAATTCTGGACGGGAAGGTATGAAATATTTTGGTTTTTCTGATACACTGCGACCCCCCGGGGGCTTTTTAAATATTAATCTTTTTGGATAAATGCACATTGTTATTTTGTTTCTCAAAGTCCCCCTGCTTTTTTTTGCCTGGGGTCGACGTTTGTGGCCCTTAATTTTGGACGAAACACTCGTATCCCGGGAAGGGGGGGAGCGGGGGGGATACCGAACCCTAGGGCGTGGGTGAGCCCCGGGGCTCGACGACCCCCTCGCCCTTTAGGGGTTCGGGCGCCTTTACTTACCCGCAAAGGGGGCGGTTTCGGGAAAGATCAAAGGGGGAAAAGGGGGGGTTTCAAAAAAAATTTTTGAGTTTTTGGGGACTTGGGAGGGGGGGGCCCCCTTTTTAAGCCCCGAGGGGGGGCTGATTTTGCTGGGGCAAAGTCGGGTCCCGAGGGTGTATGCGGGTGTGTTTGTTTTTTTTAATTTGGGGCTCTTTTGGCTTTTTTTCCCTAAGTCGAACGTTTGGGAAAATAAGTGTTGACGAAACCCCCGAAATTGGAAGGGGGGAGGGGGGGGGAAAAACCCGTACCCCGGGGGTAGGAAGTCCCTAGCTCGCGACCCGCAAACCCTTAGGGAGTTCGAAGCCCTTTATTTTATTTTATAAGCGTACCGAGGCAAAGGTCGGGAGGGGGGGTTGTTTCGAAAAAACTTTTTAAATTTTTTGGGGGATTTTGGGGGGGGGGTCCCCCCTTTTCCCCCCCGGGGGATCGACCTTTGGGCCGGGGGCCAAAGTCAGGCCCCTTTGGTTCGAACAAAAAAAAAGGGTGAAATGTTTTCGGGAACTTTTTAAACCCTTTTCCCGGGGTTTTGTACCAAAAAAACAAAAAGGTACAAGGCGCCCGGGGGCCTGGGGTTTAGAAGCGGGGAAGGGGTTCATTTTTCCAGCTTTTGGGGTGAAGACTCCCCCTTCTCGTTTTTCTTTGTAAGTCCCCGGCTCAGCCCCTTACCACGAGGAAGGGTCCCCCAGGGTGGGGGTAACCTTGGTGACCCCCCTTTGTTTTTTTTCCGCGATGCAGAAAGGGGTCATCGTTTGGGGGGCCCCTTTTTGCGCACTTTTTGTCGGGGTTTAGGGGCCCCGGAGGTCTGTGGACTTTCCCAAAAGGGAAGGGGGACGTCAGGGGGCCCTGAGTGGTGAGGGAGCCCCTTTTGGGATCCGTTTTGGCTTGGTGTTGTGGGTTTAGTCGGGGGGCCCCGTACTGGGGCATGGGGGGGAGGGCCCTGGGAATAGCCCAAGAAAACGGAGAGAACCCCGTGGCCCCGACTTGGTGTTTTTTGGGAGACCCCATAAACAGTGGGCACCCGGTCGACCCATTTCCTGCCATGTTTGTTCACCGACGAAAAACCTTTCTTGACCCCTGAAAACCCATCCCTTTGGGCCCCGGTCGCCCTTGAGGGTTATTCGAGGGTGGGGGGATGGGCCCTTTTCCCCCTGATGTGGTGTTGGTCACAGAAGTGGAAAATTTTGGGGGTTTAAATGGCATGTCGTTTTTTGGGTGATGATAAAGGTGGGGACCCAAGGGGTGGTGTGTGGGTGAAGAATACAGGCTTTCGAGACGGGATGTTGGGTGGGTGGCCCCTGATCCCTTTGAGAATTTGGCGATACCACAGGATTAAATGGGGCCCCCTTGGTTTCTTTAGGGGGGCCCATGTAAACCCCCCAATGCAAAACGGCCAGTTTTTGGGTTTCATCCCCTTTATCTATGATCTTCCCCGGGGGGGGGGGTTTGGGTCGGGGGGGGTATCGCCCCCTTGCTGAGGGGGACCCCCGAGTCCGGTCGCGGAGGGTTTGTAAGTTTCCCTTGAAAAAGATGTGGGAGGGCCCGTCCCTCGGTAGAACTTTTTCCCCCAGTCGTCGGAAAGTTTCGGTCCCGGGGGGGCGCCCGGGGGTTTGGTCGGGGCCCTTTAGAATTGCCCTCGAGTTTTGGGCCCCCTTCAGTAGGTTTCCCACCCCTTGGGGTCGGGGCCCCAGTTTGAATTTTTACTTTTTCGTAAAACAGTGGAGCCCCCTCGCACGCCCGAGGCGTGCCCCCGAGTCAAGGGGAGGGAAGGGCTAACGGGGGCCCCGGGACTGGGGAAACGTTGTTGGAGGGGGGGAAGGGGGCCCGGGGGTACATGGGCCCCGGGGAAACCCCTGAGGGTGTTATGAACCCCCAATCCAGGGGGCCCCGTTTCATAAGCCCGTCGAAGTACATCCCCCGGACCGGTTTAAATCGGGGGGGATTTGGGGGTGTCGGTCCATTTGCAACAAAATTGCTAAAAACCTGGACTTGAGGGTTCCGGGGGGCGTAAGGGGGTTCCCCCCATGAGGGGGGCCGACCACTTGGGACCCTTTCCCCCAGAGCCCCCCGGTTTGGTTATTTCCCCGGGGGGGAAGAAAAACCCCAAGGCCGGGTGGAGGAAAATGTTGGAGTTTTCCCCGGGAGTGAGGACATGCGTACAAAGCTTCTGGATGGGGGGGGGGTATTCATTTTGGGTTTCTGGGAAAAGATGTACAAAAGTAAAGGGATCTAAAACGGGGGGGGGTGCCTTCCACCCCCCTTGAACTAGGGACCCGTAAATTCCCTGGGGTAGTTGCGCGACGTGAGCAAGAGGGGTGGTGGATGGGGGGGTCCCCCAAGGGCCCGGGGGGGGGTGCCCAAGGCCCCTTGAGTTTCGAAGCGTTTTCCCCCCTTGGGGCCCCCAACAAATGTTATTTTTAGGGAGGGGAAAAGGGTTTGGGGGGCCTTCCCCTGGGGTTTTGGAATAAACCCGGTGAGGCGGGGGCCCCCCGCCCCCTTTGCATGCTTTGAGGTCTTGATGGGGCCCCACCCTTGGGAATTGGGGGTTCCCTTCTGGGGTTTGGGCCCTCGTTCCGCGGGGGAAACTATGTCCCCTAAGAGCAGGCCTTGAGGAACCCCAAGCCCCATTCTGGGGTTTTAGTTTTAGGCTTTACCCCGGAGGCACCCAAACGCGATTTTCCGAGGTCCCCAAAAGGGTTTCCGACTGTTTTGGAATTGACCCGATGTCTCAGTGTAAAGGGGTGGCCCCAATGGTTCCGAGAGTGGAGCTGCATGGGGTAGGGGGCCCCGGGGTTTTTGAAAACCCCAAAAGGGCATGGTGAGGTACAAAAAAGGGAAAGGGGATATGGGGGAATTTTGTGAGCTGACGATTTCACCCTTTTTTTGGTTTGGTCCCCAAAATACGATCAGAAGCAGAGGGTTTCGCATCCCGAGTGGAATCTAGTATTTGATCGATAGGGGGGTTAAGGGAAAAAGGGAAAATTTGGGACATGTTTTTTAAACCCTATGTGTTTTACAAACCCTTCCTTCCCATTCTTTTTCTTTACAAGTAGGGGGAAGAAACCCCTGGGGAGGGGATGCCCCTCCTTGATGAATCCCCCTTTAAAAAAGTTTTGTGGGGCCTCCCCCCCGATGACCCCTGTTTTTCCCCATCAAAGGGGCGCGGGGTTTGCTTCAAGGTTTTTGGCCCGGGTGGGATGTCCAAGGAGGCCCCGGCGACCCCCCCTCAAAAGGGCCCGGGATCCCCAAAAGGATTTCCATGAAAACACGGGGGCTTTTGAAAGGAAAGTCGACGACCATGTTCCCCTTTTTGGGACCCCGGGGGGTTGGCGCTGATCGTAGCCCCCCCACCCCGCGAGGCCGGGGCCCCGGAGGGTTTTGGTGTTTTTTCCCCCCGGTTTGAATTTGCCAGATGTCGCTTGGGGGGGAAAATCTTGGACAAGTCGTCGGGGGGCCCGAGGGGGGGCCCCAATGTTGGGGGCCCGGTTTTTTTCCCCAGACCGCCGTCGAAAGTGAAGGGGGCCCTCATGGGGAGGTGTCGACGGAAGCCCCCGATCCCCGGGCATTTTGAGCTTGGGGTAGGTGTAGTTCGGAAACCAAAAAACTTGGCGAAAACCCCCGGCCCGCCCGGGACGGGGGTTTGGGTAGGTGTAGAAGCAAATCGAAGGTAGGTTTCCTTTCGGGTTTCAGGGGACGCTGTTTGCAGCCCGGGAAAGCTTTATGGGGGCCGATGGGAGGGGCCTTTTTCCCCGGGAGACCCTTTGGGGAACCCACCTTTCGCTGGGAAAGGGCAGGGTGGGTTTCCCCCAGGGGGTCGGGGGTCTCGGTGTGATGATTTTTGGGGGCTGCTCCCCCCACCCATGAGTCCCTTTGTGAGCGGGTTTTTTGAGGAGGGATGGACGAGAGAGGGGTAAACCCCTTTTTGGGGGATGTGTCGAGGTGGTCTTTGGGTCAAAAGGGATGGGGTTTTTTGTGGGGCCCGGGAGGCCCGGGGTTGGGCTGAATGGAAAAAGGCCCTCACGCCCCCCTTTGATCATTGCAGTCGGGAGGGGGGGAACCCCCTTTTTTAGCAATCGCTTTGAGTGGATTTCAAGGGGGGTTTCTTTGGTGTCCCCCTGAAGTGGGAGGGTTGAAGTTTTTTCGAAGAGCGCATTTCCCGGGGGGTTGGGCCCGGCCCCTTGATAGGGAAAGGCCCCTTGCCTTTTAAAGAAGCCCCCCGGGGAGGGGGCCCCGAGGTTTTTTTTTTCCCGCAGCGCCCAAAAGGTGTGGGTGTGGGTGGGCTCAAGTGGGGCTCGAACGGGTGGGGCCCCTTTGATTTTCTTCTTCTTTTCCTCCCGCCTTTCCCTTTGTTGTTGTTGCCCCTTTGGGCCCCTTTGGATTTTTTGGTGCCCGCCCGACCCCCGGCTCACCCGTTGCCTTTCCCCTTTCCGGAGGTATCTGGAAGAACCCCCGCGGCCCCTTCCCCAGTGCAAGTTGGGTGTGTTTGAGTTTTTGGCGGTTTGGGGGTGTTTGCCCCACTCCCCCCCCAACCCCTTTGGGGTCTTTCCGGCGATAAACCCCGAAATGTTTCTTGGGGAGATGGGGGTTCGGGTGGGTATGTGCCTCGAAAAATCGGGGGGGTAAAGGGCGCGGAGGGCCCCCGGGCCCTTTGCTTGCACTGCGGAGGCCCCGGGGGTTTCCCCGGCCGCTTTTAGGTCCCCTTAAAAGTTGCCCCACGATCGGGCCAGGGGGGGCCCCAATCTTGGATATTCCGGGGGGGGGGACCCCTGGGAGCCACCCGGGGGCGGTGTCGGAGAGGAAAAGTGGGATTGTTGAATGATAAATTGGGGTTGTCGGTCCCCCAGTGAATCCCCGCCTAAAGTGGAAAGCCGGGCCCTTGGTTTATTTCCCCGTTGTATTGCCCAAATTTTTGGTGGGTGGGACGGAAAGGGGGGGGGGGGGTGCCGAAGGGTTTCTGGAAGCTGGGCCCCCGGCGGTTTCCCGGAGAGACTTTTCGGTTTCGTCTTTGGGTTTTGCGCCCCCTCGGTGAGGTGTAGTTTCAAGTTCAGGTGCCTTTCCCGGCGTCGATTTTTCCCCAAAAAGGGGGTCAAACGCCCGAGGGGGTTCCCCGAACGGGTCGTCGCTCGCCCGGGGCCCTGGGGGCTTTGCCCTGGGGGAAGGGGAAAAACCCTTTTGATTTGGGGGGGTTGCCCCCTGTCGCTGGAGGGGGCCCCTGACCTTTCGGGGCCCCGACTCCCGTGTCCCGGTTGATTTGGAAAAGGGCCCGGGATTTATCCCGGGAGGGCCCCGCGTTTGGGGGTTTGTCGAGGGGCCCGGCATGTGGGAGAGCATTGGGCCCGTAGGGGACTTTTTGGTGGAGGTTTAAAGATTGGGGTTCGTTCGCCCCCCCTTGCCGTTTCCCGGGGGGATTTCCCCGGGCCCGCTGCGAGTTCCCCCCCTTGCGGGGCCCTCGATGTAAAGGGGTGCTCGGTTTGCTGAAGTGCGGGGCGCCCCCTTTTTTTTTTTTCCCCGAGTTTGTGAGAAGTCTGGGATTGGTTTTGGGCCTTCTAGGGGGGTTGGGGGTTATAGGACGGGGGGGGTTAGCATTGGGTGGGGTTTGAAAAAAACATTGCCCCCTTTTTGGGGCCCCCGGGGTTGTCGTCGAATGTTGGGGTGGGCCCTTGTCAAAGGGGGAAAATTTCCCCGGGGGAGTGAAATTATGGAAGGGAGCGGGTTCGGGGGGTGAAGTGGGGGAAGGACCCCCTGCGTTTCCCCCCCCAAAGGGGCCCCCCGTAGGGGGGGGCCCCACGTCCGGGGTATTTTGGGCCCCCGGGGAAAGAGGTTGGGGGAGGGTGTTTGGTGGGGCGGCAGGCCCCGGGAGCCCCAACCAAAGTGTTGAATCGCAACCCTGCAAGGGCAGAAAAAGACCCTTTGCTGTGTGGACCCCGTGGGGGGGAAGGGGGTCCAGGGTTGGTGCCCGGGGTCTAGTGTGTAAAAGGGGGAGGGAGCCCCCGGGGACGACGATAGGGGCCGACCCAAAAGCCCCCTTAAGAGGGGCCCCCCCCCGGCCCCAAAGCAGGTCAAATGGCCCCCGGGAGGGGGATTGGGGTCCCCCCCGGGAGGGGGGAAGGGCCATGGGACCCGGAGTTGAAAGACACGAGGGTTTCTTTTTTTTCGGGTCCCCCCCGCCTTCCTAAACGCGGGCCCTGGGCCAAGCGGGGGGGGACCGTCCCCCTAATTTGCCCCCCGAGGGAAGGAAAGCTCCCCTCCCGCCCAAGACAAAAAGGGAAGGGGAAAAAATTTAATAAAAGGGGCCCCGGGCCCCGTGATACAACCCCTAGACTAAAAACCCAGCGACGGGGGGGAAAGGGAAAAACGGGGGATGGGGGGAACCCTTTGGAAAGAGAGTAGTTGGATTGACGAACAAAATTTTAAAGGGGGGCGCCCAATGTGGTTTTTTATGACTGGGGAGTCAAGCCCACCAACTTAAATTTGGATATGGTGCCCCTTTTCCCCAAGTAAAGCAAGTGGAAAAGGTTTTGGGTTTCGGGCAAAAAAGGGCCCCTCGTCCAGGGGGGGGGGGGGAGATGACTTGTATTTTCGCCCCCAAACGTGGCTTTACGGGGGGTAAAGTGATTTTAAAAAGGGGTTTTGCTCAAGTGAGTAGGGAAAAGGCTGCAGTGCTCCCCTGGAGGGGGGTTTTGGTGCTCGAGGGGTTTCATCGGGGGGTGTGTGGTCGGGGGGGAAAACCCGAATGAGAGTCTTTGGGAAAAATAAGATCCGAGACCCCCAGATCCCAGATTTGGGCCCCCTTTTTCTCCCTTCGGGGCCCCCTTTTATAGACAAAGGAGGCCCGAGGGAAAACCTAAGGGGGTAGTTTTTGGGCAAAGTGTCCGTGGCCAGTGTTGGGGGAGGGAGTGAGCATTGGCGGATGGTTCCCCGTTTTTGGCGTCCGGGGTTTTTGGGGGCATGGAAGTCCCCGCAAAAATGCGGAAAAAGCTTCTGAGACGGGGCGCGAACCCCAAAGGGGTGGGGGGTCTTTTGTTGCCCTCATTTGGGCATTGGTGTCGGGGTAGGACCCGGGGGTTTTTCTTCCGCCCCCTGGGCCCACCCATTGATGTGAGGTGGAGGGGGGGGGGGTTTCTTTGACCCCCCGGCCCCGGTCACTTGGTTTTGGGGTGGACCGGGGGGATTTTTCTTCTACCCTCGGTTCGTCACTTGATGCCCAAGGGGGAGGGGGGGGTGTTGTTCGCCCCTGGGTCCGTATTTGATGTCGAGGGGGGAGGGGGGGGTCGTTGTTGCCCCCGGTTTGTCATTGATGTCGGGGGGGAGGGGCGGGGGGTCTTGAAGACCCCGGTCGGTATTGGGTGAGGTAGGAGGGGGGGTCGTGGTCGTTGAACCATCACTTGGATAAAGGGTGGGGGCCCCTTTCCTCGGGTACCCGGGTGGGGGGGGTTACGTGATGGGTTTTTTGGGATTGAGAAGGGGGCGGGTTGTTTAAAAAAATGGTTGTTTTTTTAGCGTTAATTTATCAAAGGGGTTTGGGGGCCCCTTATTGTCCCCGACAACCCCCCAATGGCCCAATTAAAATCGTTAACTTTAAACCAATTCATTGGCAAACCCTGATGTTTTCATTACGCCTTTGTTTTTTTTATCAACCCTTGGCCCGGGGCCCTTCCCAAATCCGATAGAAAAGGTAGATAGAGGGGTTTTTAAAACCCTTTTTGCCACAGTGAAAAAGGTGTCAAACCCCCCCTTTTGGAGGGGAAAATATTTTCGGGGCCCCGAAATTTTTTACAAATTTTTCCCCCTAAAAACCCCCACGTTTTTGGGTTTAGCAGAAAAATGAAATTTTACAGAAAACCCCCAAATGTAGCGAAATTCAAAAACCCAATTTTGCAAATTCCTCGTTTGCTGGGTAAACCCACCATCCCCTTAAAATTTTCGGTGTAAAGAAAACCAAAATATCCTCACCCAGGCTTTAAAAGTTCCCATCCCCCAACCCTATTTTTTCCCCCCTGAGTTTAAAACCTTCATTTTTCCTCATCTTAACCCTGATGGGGTTTTGAAGAAACCCCCAGAACCCCAAGCGGGGGGCTTCCTTACAGAGGAATGAAAGGGAAATTATTAAAAGGGGCATAACGGGGGGGGGCCCCAAGTAAATTGCCCCCTTCCCCTTCATCTTCGGGAAAGTTTTTTTTGGGAAGGGTTTTTTTAATTTTTTTTTCCCCTTTTTTTTTTTTTGTTTTTTTGAAATGGGAAATGCAAAAAAGGGGAGTGATCCCCATTGAGCAACCCCAATTTACGGGTCCCCCAAGGGGAAAAACCCGACCCCACCAATCTGTTTAATGAGAGACCAAGAAATTCCCTTTTAACCCCGAGTTTTTCCCGTCTGGGGTTGGGGGGAAAGATTTTCCCACTATGGCCCCCCCCCAAACCCCCAAGGGGGGAAAGAACTGGTCCCCTCAGAATGCCCAAGGAAAAAAGGAATTTTTTATGGGAAAAGAGGACCCGGAAAATGTTAGGTTTTTTTCCCGAATTGGAAAGGAATGAAAAAAAATGATGAGGGCCCGCTTCTTATTTTGATGAGGGCTTCTTATTTTGGTTGTAAAATTTGAATGGTTTTTCAACAGGGCCCCGACCCCAAATTTTGATTTTCTATGCTTACGGGCCCTGACGTCTTTGGTTTTAAATCCTTGCAAAAGCCTGTTGGGGGTTTAAACCCCCCGTAAATCAGCTTGGAGGGATAATAAGAAAACTAGAAGATTTGGATATTTAGGGGGGGGGAAAATCCCTTTTTTCCCTGAAAAATTGGCTGAAAATTTTAATCTTTGGGCAAAAACATTTGGGACCTCCCAACATACCCCCCCTTAGCAGGGTCTTAGCCAAAGGATCAAGATTTTCCCTTGGGATCCCCTCCTTGGTCTTTTAAACCACCCCTTCCCCAGGTATAAAGGGAAGGGCTATTTTTTGGGCGAACCCGGCATTTTTGGGGCCCTTTGGGGGTTTTTATCAAAGGGGTTGAATCCCCATAGGAAAAAAATTTAGTTTGATTTTTACCCAAAAACCCCCGGGAACATATGGAAAAAAAATAAAGTTTGAGGGTGATGAATCGGCCCCCCTTTCCCCATAATTTTTGGGGGGAAAGGTTGTGATAGTGCGTAAGACCGATCCCAAACCCCGTGGTTTTTTGGGATTTTTTCCCAAAGATTTCTATCGGGACCCCGGGCTGCGGGAAAGGGTTTTGGGGGGCCCCTTTTTGGGACAAAAAAACCGTTTTACTTCCTTAAACCTTTAGGGGGAATCCCCCAAAAAATGAAAAAAATAAAGGCCCCCACCCTTAAACCTTTCCCACCAAATTTTGGAAGGGAAAAATCTCCTGATCTTAGATTTTTACACCCCTCGGAAGCACCAGATAATTACTTTTGGGCCCCTTTTGGATCAATTTAAATTCGCCTTTGTAATAAAAACCGGAAAGGGCATTTCGGAGGATGGAATGGGAAATCGTAAATTTTTCCCTCGGATAAAACCCCCAAACATTGATTTATTTTTGGGCACCCCCTTATCAAGAGTCTTTCAAATTGGTGGAAAAAGGGAAAAAATTTCAATATTCCCCAAGTCGTGATTACTATGGGCATTTGATCGACCCCGATCAAATTTTTCCCCCATGATGCAGAAGTTTCTTCATTCTAATGATTCTTATTTTTATTCTTTTATGGGCCTCTCCCCTCTTTTATAAAGGTTGAGTTTCCAACCCCTCGAACGAGCAAGGGGGGGAAGCCCCTTTCAATTTCGACTGATGAACCCCATATCAATCATCGGAAAAAGGCTCCTTGGCGCTTTCCCAACCCCTCAAAAGGCCCCCTGGTCCCCCTAAAAGCCCGGGCCCGAAAACCAACTAGCCCCATACTACTCCATGGTTTGGGCAAACCCAAGTTTTGCAGTAAGTTCTTATTTCATTTTATTTAATTGGGCCCCAAAAAAACCCTTTTGGGAGGAACGGGCTCATCGGAGCTACTCCAAATGTCAAAGCTTCTTATCGGCTCCCGATCCCCCCAAGCTTAACCAAAAAAACGGGGGGCCCCCAAAGCTCCCCCGAAGAAGAAATGTTGAGGCGACCCCTCCACCCCGGCCTTTAAAACCCCTGCATCCCCAACCCCGTTGATGCCCCAAATTTCCCAAGGGAAAACATCAAACCAAAATTCCTAAGAAACCCATTGGGGGAAACCCCCCTGACCAGGAAAGATCCCAATGTGGGGGCCCCAGTTGCAAAAATTTAAAGAAAAGATGGCATGGGCCCCCAAAGCCCCAACACCAAGAAATCCACGCCCGGGGGAAAGGTTCAACCCACAGGGGTTACCACCAGCCCAGGCGAAAGGAACACCCCCTTTAGCCCCCAACCTTTCCCTCCCCACGGGGGCCCAAGTTCTTGGGCCCCGTTTGCCATCTGCAAAAATGATGCCCGCCGTTTCCTTTCCCCGAGCCAAAAGGAAAGAAAATCGCTTTTAAGATGGAAGTTGACTCAATTCGGTAACACAAATTATTCAGAACCCAAATCTTCTTCTTCTTTTTTCGGGCCCCAAATTCCCAAATTTAGTTTTTTTCCCCACCGTCAATCCCCCTGACAAAGATGGGGGGAAAGAATTCTCCCTAGTTTGGAGATTTTAAACCAAGTTGAAGCATTGTTTTTTTGGCAAAAGACAATTCATCTCGTCCAAGATCAGGCAGTAAAGAAGTTTTAAAGACTTTAAAGGGCCCATTATCTGTCGTTTATAGAAAAAAACCTCCCCAGGTGGGTTTTTTTTAGAGAAAGAATTAAAGTTAAAGGGCCCTCTCCGCCGCATCCCCCAAATAGGACTGTCAATCAAAACTTGAAGAGAAAATAATTAAATTAAAGGGAAATTTCTCCCAGAAAAAACAAAAGGGGACATGGGTACCTAGAAGTTTTGGGGTGAGTTGATCAAGACTTTGGGCCCATTTGGGAAAGGGAAAGGGAAAAAAGGATTAGCAGATTTGAAAAATTTGAAAAACCCTTGTTTTTACCCAATTTAAAAGAAATAAAACTTAATTCCCACCCAAGTTTTAAACCCAGAAAAGAGAGGGCCTGAGGGACCCCCTTGGATAAAGAAAAAGATCAAACCAATAGAAGGACCCCGCCCCGGAAGATGAAGGAGATAAAAAGAAAAGAGAAAATTTTCCCCTTGCGTAAATTTCAGTATTCAACCCTGTTGTAATTTCAGCCCATGTATGGCGTTGAAAATTAACGCCGATTTTGCTTGTAAAAAACATTAGCATTTTTTCCCCGAGTTTATGAGATTTTACTTTCTATTTTTCTGCTTTTCCCCCAGATATTTAGGAAAATACTTCAAAAAAATTTTTTCCCATTGATTTTTTTGGGGAAAAAACCCCCCTTCGGGGGTTTTAAAAGATAGGTTTACTAGGAATGCCCCTTTTCCGAAAGGCCCTTTCCCCAATTTAGGAAAAACCCAATTTTCCCAAATTAGAACTTTAGCCCCAATGGGTTAAAATAAATTTCCATCCCAAATTTCCCATGGGCAAATTTCAACTTTATTCTTGTAAATACCCCGGCGCCCCTTTTCCCTTGGGTTTTTTAATGCGGGTTTCAAACCCAAACCCCGGTGATCATGATTTTTCAAATTTCCCCCTTATAAGATCCCAAAATATCAGTTTAATTTGGCCCTGAGAAGAAATCCCCTAGAAAAATTTTTTAATTTTCCCAAAGGGGAAAGAAAACTTAACCCCATAGAAAATTGATTGGGGAAATTATTTGGAAACCAGGGAAACCCTCAAATATGACCCAAATTTTCCTTTTCAACAAATATCCCACCTTGGGGTTTTAATTTGCGTTGAAAGTTGAAAATTTTCCCTTATTAGTTGCCTCGGCCTGCCCTTTAGCTTGGGAGCAAAATAAGGGAAAAGATTTTAAAAACTTTAAACCCCCATCCCGACCCAAAAACCCTCAAATTTCCCCCGAGTAAAAAAAAGGGGGCCCTTAAATCAGTGAAATTTGTTTTGAGGAATAAAAAAGGTAAATGATATTTTTTTAAAACAAAATTTATAAAATTCCCCGAGAAACCCGTCTTAAAAAGGAAAAATTCTTAAACCCCATTGGGGTAAAGAAAATGGGTTTAGGGGGAAAGTATAAAAAATCCCCTTGTTTGGGGGGAAAAACAAAGATGAAAAGCAATAGCCATTCTAAAACCCAAAGGTTGTTAAGGATTTATTGTTGATGCAGGTGGTTCGGACTTTCCCAAACTCGAAATCTTGACCCCCCTTTAAAATAGTTGAAGCAATTTCAAAAATTGTGGGCCCAAAATACCCATTCCCCCTTAAAACCTTTTCATTTGAATGCGATTGGCGCCCAAACACCCTTGGTTTCCGCCCAAAAAAACCCCTTTTTGATTTTTTTTTTACAAAAATTTTTGAGAAAAACCCCATCATCCCCCGTTAATACAATTATCGTAAGGATATTTTTGGTTCCCAAAACCCTTAAACCCTTCACCTTTCTATACGGCCCCTTAAGAATGGGCACCTTTTTTTATATGGGAAAACCCGTTCCCGTTTTGTAATTACTTTTAAATTGGAAATCCCCTGAAGCTTTGCTGGGGGCCCCCCGATTAGCCTTTCATTATGCATTTTGGGAATATGTCGAGGGGGTTTATTTCAAATTTCTTTTAAAATTGAAAAAACCCCTTTATGGTGTCAATTAAAACTTCACTTCGGCTTTCATATTTTTCCCTAATGTTTGGATTACTAAAAGAATACCAAAAAACTTCAAGGCATCAGCACGTATTTCCCCCAAATTTAAAATTTCCCAAACCCCTTTTAGCATCCCCTTGGTATAAACCCTGATTGTTTTTTTGAAGTAGAAAAATTGGCAACGGATTTCTTTCCCCCGTCCTCGGGGTGAAATTAAGATAATCCCGAAAACCCTTTTCCCCCTTACATGTAAATATGAAGAAAAAGGGTAAGGAGTTTTTTATAGAACTTCCCGGGAACGACTGCTGAGTAACAAAATCGGCCTCACTTGCCCCTAAAGGGCCCCTTGCCGATTCTTTATAAAGGGCAAAGGGATAGACCCAAAATTTTCCACTTCCCGTTTCCCCACTTAATACGGATCAACAGATATACTTAAAACATATCTTTGAGATCAGTGCATTCGGCCGAAAAAAAAATAAGGGCCTTAATTTTTTTAAAAGAAAAATAAAAAATAAACAAAACTTTTTAGGGCCCGAATCCCTAGTTTAAAGCATCAAAACCCCCTTTCTAAATAATGTAAGTTTTTCCCCTTTAAAATTCTGGTTTAAAGGTAAACCGAAAAACGTTTCCATCGGCAGCCCAAATACAACCAAAAAGGGTTTCCCCGGTTTTGAGGGGGAAAAAGCCCGGGGGGTTTTTTAACCAAAATTCTTGATTTTTCCCAAAAGCAATGTTGTTCTTTTTTCCCTTTAAACCGGGGATCAGCTTTAAAGTTTTAAAAGGGGATAAAATATTAATTTACAGAAAAGGGTTGGGGATATAAAATTCCTGATAAAAAAAATTTTTGCCGATCAAAAAATTGCAGCTCAATTTAAATGGTGGGGAAACTATTTTTTATTGCATCAAAAATTTTTCCTGCGATTCTATCCCCCTTGATGACCTTTAAAAACCCAAAATTGACCTGCGTTCCCCCAAACGTACATTATTAGGATTATTTTTAAACCCCATTTTTTCCTTGGCAATTTCAGGGATTTTGTAAATTGGCAAAAATGTTCTAAATTTTTGGAAAACCCAAAAAAATCTTCAATATAGATTTCAACTTGTGCGATGTTTTATGAAAAAAAAAAATTCATTGTCTCTGATAAAAAGAACCGGCTTTCTTAACCCAAGGGGGTCATTAAACTCACCAAAAAAACCGACATGCCGGGCCCTTTTTAAAAGCAGTCTTGGAATGTTTTTTTCACCCAAATATTTGATTTATTCCCCCTTCCCACCCATAAAAACTAATGATTTGATGACCAGCAGCAACAACCACAGATCGGCAACGGGTTTGGAAAACCCGTCCATGGGGGCGTAGCCTTATTTAGATTCCTGAAATCAATGCAAACCTTTATTTTCCCAAATTTTTTTATAAAAAGGGGAAACCCACATTAAAACCCCATTGGGATATCGGCTTTTGCCAAAAAAACCCAAAACTTCAAAATTTGAAATATGGCTTTAATGTCAGGTAAAAAATATTTTCATGGGCGTTTGGCTGGAAAGGGTTTGGGAAAAATTAGATTAATAGGAAAAACCGATTTTAACTATTGTCATCAAAACCCCGGGGATTTGAATAATCCAAGAAAAAAACAACTTTGTATTTCCTTTAAAAATCACTAAATTTTTTGGTTTACTTTGGGGAATTAACTTAGCACTAATGAAATTTGGGTTTGGGGTTTCTACTCCCAAGGGGCCTATCGATCTTGTAAATATGCGGATGTAAACCCTTTTTCCCCCAGTTTTCCATATCGGGAAACCCATTAAAAATTTTTCAAGGACCGATTGCTTGGATGGTGTAAGGCGGAAAATTGGAATTTGGGGAACTCTATGTCCAAACTTCCCCTGATATGCCCCGGTTTTTAATTTCGATTTCCCGTTTTGCAACATTTTGAGGGAGTTTCACCCCGGCGACTTCAATTTGTCCCCAACCCCTTGATAAGCTTTGGGGGCATTGTAGAAGGAATGAAAATTTTTGAAGGTTTCCAATTTCCCCCCCGGGAAGTTGTAGGTGCCTTTGCAGGTCACAAAAAATGTTGTGGGCCAAAGTTTTATTCCCCGATGTTAATTCAACACAAGACCCCCAAAAGCTGGCGAACTTTCCTTTAAAAAATCTTTAAGCTTCATTTTGTTTTGACTAAGTTTTGGTCCCCTTTCCCCAAGTTTCCTGAACATGAATATGGAAATTATATTGATTGCCGCCCCACCCGGTTCCCCACCCTTTTGTCAGGGGGGCCCTTTACTTTTTTTTTTTTTTTTTTACCTTTGTGAACAGAGTTTTAAAATGTTCCCTTTATCACCCGGCGGGCCCCTAAAAAAAGCCCTTTGGTCATCAATTAAAAAAAACCCCGTGCCATTCAGCATTGAAGGTCCCATGAATTATGGGAATATAAACCCCATATTAAATTTCTCCCAATGGACCCCTTATTTGGTTTTTTGGGGCCCCCATACTTGTGGAGTTTTCCCCTTAAAGGATTTTCACTCTCATATAAATATCCTTGGCGTTCCCCCGAAAAATTTTTTCTGAGTCTTTGTTGGGCCCTTTTGGGGCAAAATTGGGGAAAGCTTAATTTTCAAGAAGCGGTACTATTTTTCAGCTTTTTATCGGCAAGGGCCTTGGTTTGGATTTTGGGAAAATTTTCCCCTCCCCCGGGTACTCTTTGCATTGGCCCCCTCCCCCAAGCCCCTCTTGCCCAACACCCCCCTCCCAACCCCTGCATGGGCTGAGCTTCCCCCCCAAACCCCGTCACATGTTTTTTTCCCTCCGATCGCCGGCAAAATGGGTTTGATGTTTCGTCGTAAAAAAGGGTTTTTTTTTCAAATGGTAGGGTAGTCCCCATTAATTCGGGGGAAATTACAGCATGGGTAGTTTGATTTTCTTTCCCAATGAAAAAAAGAAGGGACCCCTCCAAGTTTTTTGGGTCAAAGGGCCACTCGGGGTGCCTTTTTTCTTTTGCCCCCCTATCGTTTTCCCTGCGATTGGGAAAATTTTTTGTTGTGGCCGCCTATGAGGATCACAACCCCATCGACCTGGCGTATGGCTATTTTGGGCAACCCCCTTTTTTTTCACCCTGGGCCCAAACTTCCCCCCTGTTATTTATCGCGCTTTTTAAAGGTTCGGGGGTTCCCGATGCATTTTTTTTGGGATTTTTTGTGTCAACCCCTTGTTTTTCCCAGGGTTTCCCCCATGTTTTTTAAAAACGGGGGGGGCTGGATCGATCTTATGGGCTTCGGGGCTTTGAATTTTAAAAATAAATTCACCCATTTCGTTTTCCTGATGCAAGGGGCCAAAAATTATTTTTGAATCATTGGTATGTGCGAAGTGCATTGTCCCACTTGCAACCCCCTGATCTTTTGCCCCCTTTTTCGGGGATGGAAAAACCCGGGTTTAGGCCCCAAACCCTTGATCCCCCCTTTTTAAAAGCAATAGGTAAAATCCTATGGGACTTGATGATATAAAGGGGAAACCTTAGCTTTTTTTGGGGGGCCCAAACGGAAAGATCCCGGCCCTTCCCTTATCTTTAACCCCCATTCAGCAGCCCAAAAATTGTCTTCTTTCGATTTAAAACCCTTTCTTCTTGTCCAATAAAGGACACCTTCTTTTTTCCCAAGTTTTCCCTAGGTGAAATTTTTTTAACGCTTGATCCCCTTTTCGCAAAAAGATACCCTTTAAAATTTAAATCCTTAGATGCATATTTATCTTTGATATGGGGAGCAATCCCTTGGGAAGGGAAAATTTCCAATTGCCCCTATCAAGCCCCAAGCTGTTTTGATTAAATTTTAAAATTTTGCATCCTTTTGGGCGAAGTTTTTACCCATTCGTCCCTTAGCTTTCCTCAGCTTAAACCCCAAAACATAATTTTTCTCATTAACCCCGGGAAGAAGTATTTATGAAATGCCCCTCCAAAAGGGCCCCCCAAATATCACAAGTTTGGGGGCAGTGAAATGAAAATTAAAGGGCAAAAGATGAGGAAAATCCCCACCCTTAGTTCATTGGGTAGCTGTTCTCCAAAGGATAATGAAGGGGGGGTTTATTGCTCCCCTCGGGGTGTATCTTTGGCCAAAAAAATTTGAAAAAGGCCCCTTTTAACCCTTTGGGAGAGAAATTAAGTCTATGCCGGGGGTATGGCCCTCCGATGAATATTTTAACCTTGGGATTTTAAAGTCGAATTTTTCCCTTTTTAATTCCCGCAAACTATCCCCCCAATACGATCATGTTTTGCCGACTCATTTGGTTTATTTTTGAAGGGGGAGGGCCGGAAAGCCCCCCCGGGTTTTGGGAAGATGATTTGGAGCAGTTGGCATGGGCGAGCAAACCCTCAACTGGGCATTTTTGACCCCCGATTTCCCAAAGGATAACTTTTTCCCCTATGGGGTTTTGTTTTGGGATTTTATATCATCTTGGTTGGGTTTTACCGATGCCCATTGGTGTTTGTGGGGCCCCCCCCATAAAGATACATTAGCACGAGGTGTTGAAACCCGGGGGCAATTTGGGCCCTCCCGGATTTTAAATCAGGATGTGACTTACCATGGTTGATAGCTAAAAAGGGCCCGTACCTTTTGGATTGGGTTTAAACAACAAAATTTGGGTTCCCTTTAGTGTGTACTCCCTTGAGGATTTACCACCAAAAGGTTGACTCCCCTTGCTATTTCTGTGTTGCATGGCCCGAATTTGGATGGGGGCATTAGAGGTTTTAGGAATCACCCCCCTTTGGGGATTTCTGGTGGGAAATTTTTCCTAGAATTTGGGAAGAGTGGAGTAATGCTTATAGGGGTCACCCGTTGTGGGTTGCATGCCCATGCCCCAGGCCCTTCCAAATTTAACTATATCCTTGCACCGGGGGGGGAACCGCAGATGGGTTTGGGGGATCCTTTTCCCCCCAAATTTGGCAGGAGCTGGATGATTCGGGGTAGCAGGGTTTGACATTTGGGCGCCACTGGATCTGTATAAGCTTTGGGGAAGCTTTAAAGGGGGTTTTATCTTGGTGGTGTAGAAAACGGTAGATGGATCCAAGGAGTGGAAGACCCATTGGGCTGCCCCATGGGGTTTTTAGATGCCCATCCCGGTTGATTTATTTAATGGACCCCCTATGAGGGTTTTTTTCTTTTAAAGATTGCATAAAAGCCCTTTTTAACGTTTGGAAGCAATTGGGGGGGCTGATTAAGCAGAATTTAAAGTTGAATTAACCTCTTTGAATTTTCCCAAAATTGGCATGAATTGGGGGCCTGCCCCGCGGGAACGGGGTCTTGTTTAGATGCTTCGCCCCCTTTTTTTGCTTAGGCTGAAGGACTTCAGATATAATTTTTATATCCCCCATCCCGCTCCATAAATGTTTTTAAAATCTTTTAGAACGGTCCGAGATTCGATGAGTTCTGGATTGACTGGTAGGGTCACCCCTAGCAGATGTAAAAATTTGGGCCCCCCGGGTGTGCCAAAAGAGGTGTTGACCCCAAAAAACGTCAGGATCTGCGAACACCCCGGGTTATAAAATTTGATGTCCCAAAGGGGTTTTTGCCCGGCGATTTGACCAAATTTTTCAAAAAAGGCGATAATAGAACAAGATTGAACGAGAAAAAAGCGATTGGGCCCCATGTTCAAAGGTCAAAATTGAAGGATAAAGAGTAGAGTGAAAGAACGACAGGATGCGCCCCGGGGTAAGGCTAAAGTTGCTCAAAAGGGGAATTTTAAGGGTTGAAAATAAGGAGATGCCCGGCCCCTTTGAGACTTTAAAAACTCGTAGGTAAACTAGAAACTAAAAAGGATAAAAATAGAATTGGGGGGAAAAAAAAATAAGAATAATAGATTTTTTTTGAATATGATTTTTCTTTTTCAGACCCCGGGTTTTCCATTTTTACCCGGGGAGGGATTTTTAGGAAAAACGACTAAACATTCCCCAAACAAAAACCCCATTTTCAAGGAAACAAATGATGCGAGGAGCCGGATCAAACAATAATAATCTTTTTCCCAAACCCCAAAAATTTTATTTTAAAGAAAAAAATTTATCGTGCAAGTCGGGCTCAAAATTTTTTAAAAAATATGGTTATAAAATCCCAGTTTCCTTTTTGTTTTCTTTTGTTTAAATTTCCATCGAAATTTTTCCCTTTCCCATTTGCAACTTCCTTTTTGCCCATTTGAAACTGTAAGCTAGTTAGCAAAAGGGCCCCCTCCCCGCATCACGGCAACATTTCCTTTTTCCGGGCCCCTCCCCCAATCAGAAATTTCACGCATCATAATTTAACCAACCCTTTATGGCAAAAATATGCATGCCCTTTTTATTAGCGGGCCCCAGTTTTTTTTCATCTAAACCTTGGGCCCATGACCTTCCGAAAGGGCCCATAGAAAATGGCTACCCATTGAGTGAGTTTAAACCCTTTGCACACCCACTGAAAAAAGGTGTAATGGCTAGAAATGTGCGGGGGAGTAATTTATTTAATTAAAGGTCTCTAGAAAAATATATTTATTTCTTTCCCCAAGGAAGATTAAAAATCAATTGTAGCAATTTCACCCCCAAAAAGTTAAATTTTTTTGGGATCGTTTATTTTTTTAAAAAATTCTAAAAGGGAAAAACAAAACTTGGTGGATGAAACTAACAAGGGGTTTTAAAACTAGAAAAGGGATTTTAGGCATGATTATTTTTTGGAAAAATCAATCACTTTGTCATTCTTAGGAGGGGGTAAGCCATAATAATAATAAATTATTGAAATGTAAGCTCAAAGATAAAAACCCGAGATTAAGATAGACTACTCCCTTTAGGATAATTTAAGGTTTTAAAAAAAAAAGCATCTAAGACCATAGTTAAAATGTGATTTTAAACCCCCTAATTTGAGGGGAAAAGTAAGGCTTTTTAAACTATACATAAAAAATTTTTCAATTTATAATATATCAAAATAGAACTAGAACAAATAAGAACATAAAAAAATAGAAACATAATGATAATTTAAAAATAAAAAAGTAGAGGAAAATAAAGATATCCAATCTTTATGGGATGACCCAAAAACTAGAGCGCAAAGGTTTCTTTTAAAAAATCTAAATTAAATCTATGAATTAAAAGGGAAAGGGGGGAGCTTTTCTAATTCACTGGTGGGGAGGGGTATGAAAACCCCAGTTTTTATGGCTTCCCCTAAAATGATTTCCCCCCTTTTTTCCCGGGGGGGGTAGGGCCTTTTTATTAAAAGCCCCCCCAAAGGGAAAATTTGGGCCCTCATCAAAAAACCACCTTAAAAAGGGGGTGGTTTAGATTAAACCTCCCAAAAGGGGGTTAGGGATGATCCCCGGGGTTCACCCTTTAAATTTTACAGGGGTAGGGGGGCCCCAAAAAGGGGGGGTTTCCCCGGGTGTGGGCCCCCCCCGGGTTTCCCCTTGGTCCCGTCTCTTTAGAGTCTTTTGAGTATTTGATGTGCGGGGTCCTTTCTTTATGTAAAATGACATGTGGACCCCCCTTGTCTTTTCCTGATTTAAAATTTTAAAAACATAAACTACCAAAATTTTGGAAAATTTGGGGTTTTGGGCCCCTAAGGGGGTTTTGGGGTGATTCAATTAAGTTTTTTAATTTTTTTTAAAATTTGAAAATTTATTTAAACGAGTCAAAAAAGGCCCCAAACTTTCCCCTTTTTTGTCCTGAGCAAAAAAGGGTAATCGGGTGGATTTTTAAAATTGGGGTTTAAGATTTTCTTTTAAAAAACACACAAAGCATTCAACATAAAAATTTTCTTGTTTTTGAGTAATTATCCCTTTTTCTCCCTGGGGGGGGGAGTACCCGCATTGAGTTTTGTAATTTTAAAAAATAGAATAAAAAGTCAAGTACTTTTTGTCTTTGTTATTTTTACCTTTTTTTCAGATTTTTTAAATTTTTTAAATAAAATCCGGGTTTTCCCTTTGCATGATCTCTCAAGTCCTTTTATATGGGTTTTGTTTTGGGGTCCTTACCGGGGGAAATTTTGGGGTATGCCCCTTTTTCATATTTGTGGTATTTTTGAATTGGGCCCTTTTTTCTCACCCCCCTTTAAAAGGTTTTTTTTAAATTGGAGTATTTGGTGGGAATTTGCGAAATTTAAAAGGGCATATGTTTATATTAAACCCGGGGGTCCAAAAGGAAAGATCAAAAGTCAAATAAAATGTGCTGTATGGCGATTGAATGGTTTAGGGTGTGATGGATGTAAGGGGGATATGTGGTGAAAAAACCCCTTTTTTATTTTGTTTTTGGGGGAAAAATGGGGGGTATCTTTTTTAGTTTTTTTTTTAAAAGGGTAGTTTGGGTACCCCCAATTCTATTTTGGAACTTGTCATTTTTTTCCTTAAGGTTTTCGGAACTTGCCCCTTTTTTTTTCCCAGAGATATATTATTATTTTTATTTTCCTTTTTATCGAATTTTTTAGGAAAGTTCCCCTATTTTGGGTGATGAGTTTTTTTAAAATATTTTGGGGGGTGGTGAGGGACTTTCCGTGTGGAAAAAGAAGGATGTAGAGGGGGGAATTTTGGGGTTTTAAAATTAAAAACCCCCCCCATTGTTCCCCCCGGGGGCCCCCCCCTTTAAACATCAAAGTCATTAAAAAAAATATGTAAAAGTTTTTGGGGGGTTTTCCCCCCTAGTTTAAAATGGAAATAAGGTTTTTTGGTTTTTAATTTAAAAAAATTTTATATGGAAAATCCTGTGGGGGGTTTTTAAAAATTTTAAAAAAATTTATCAGAAAATTTTTTTTTTTTTAAAAAAAGATAAACAGTTCCCCCAAATTTTTTCATGTAAAACCTTTTTTTTGAAAAAAGTTTTTGGGGGGAAGTTTCCCCCCCGGATTTAGTTTATTTTACCCTTTATTGGGGGGAACTTTATATTGAAAATTTGGGTTTTTTTAAGGAAGTAAACAGGGGCAATGCTTATGCTAATTTTTTTTTTAAAGGGAGATTAAATAAAAAAAATTATCTAACACTCTTTTTTTTGGTTTTATTTATTTTAAAAAAGGGGGTAGTGAAATAAACAAAAAAATAAAATTTTTTTTTCTAAAAATTTTTAAAAATTTTTTTTTATTTAAAAGGTTAAAAAAAATTTTTTATTGGGAAAAAAAAAAGAAAAAGAAAACCACCCTTTAAAATTGGGGCATCCCCCGTGGTATGTGCGGAGGTTAAATTTGGGTTTTAAAAAAAAATTAAAAAAAAAGTGAAAATTTCCCCCCCCCCAGCGGGTTCCTTTTTTGCATTTCCTGAGGAGAGGTGTTTTGGTTTTTGGGGTTTCCCCCTTTTTTGTACTTAGTAGTTGGGTGTGGGTTTTTGGTTTTTGTCTTTGGATGGGAGGAGGGGTTTTGCGGTGGGGGGAGAAGGCGGGTCCGTGGTAAAATTTGTGAATGTGAAGTGGCATCAGAGGGCCCCATAAAGATGGCCAAAAATTTTTGGGTTTTGGGCGGGTATTCGGGGGTTTGGGTTTTTCGGTTTGCGGGTTTTTTTTTTTGGTTCCTTTTTTTTCCCCCCCCGGTTTTGCGGGGGTTTTTTTTTAGCCAAAAAACCGCGGGTTTTTTTGGGGGGTTTTGAAATCGGCCGTGGTTTTTAAAAAATTGGAGCCCCCAAACCCCCTTTCCCCCTAGGGGCCCCCCTAAATTGGTATATAAACTAAAAAAAACAACTAACCCAGGACTAGCAGGGTGGGGGGGGGCCCCGGGGCCCCAGTACCCCCCAAACCCCCACTTCGTTTTCGACAAGGGGGGTCCCCCCCCAAAAAATCCCAAACCCCGCCCCCGCCCATGCCCTTTTTCCCCCGAAAACCCCTTTGGGGCCCCCCCCCCCCGGGGGGCCCGGGGGACCCCCAAGGCGACAGGGCTCGCCCCGGGAAAAAACCCCCGGCCCCGTCCCCCCGTGTTTTTTCCCAGGACGGGGGGGGTCGGCCCCGACGACCGCGTTCCCCCCCGGGGGGGGGCCCCAAACGGGGCGGCCCCAAAAGCTAGTTCCCTGCGCATGTTGCTTTTCCCCCGTTCGGGGGGGCCCGCGCAGGAGGGGGGGTTTCCCCCCCCCCTCCCCGGGGGGTTTTGGGTTTTTTAATTTTTTTCCCCGGGGGGTTTTGGGTATCCACGGGGTTTTGGTTTTTTTGGGGTTTTTATTTTCAACCCCAAAAAAGGGGGGTTTGGTTGGGTTTTTGGGGGGGGGGGTTTTTTGGGGGCCCCGAAACCCCCCGATCCCAAGCCCCCCTTGCCATCCTTTGGTCGCCTAAAATTTAAAAAAAGGGGGTTTGGGGGTTTGGAAAACCCCCCTGCCCCCTTGGGTAGTGGAAAATTTTTAAAAAAGGTAGGGGTTCCCCCCTTTTTTCTTGTCCTTTTCCCCCCTTTTTTTTTAGTTGGTTTTTTTGTTTAGTTGTTGACCCCCCGGATCCCTTTAAGGGGGGGGGAGGGTTTTAAATTTTTAAAAGATGTGTGTGGGGGGTTTTTGGGGGAAGGGTCCCTGCCATGTTTTTCTTGATGAAAGGCCCTTCCCCTTTTTTGGGGGGGCCCCATTGGGGGGTTTTTTAAAATTTTTTTTGGGGGTTTCTTCAAAACAATTAAATAAAATTTGGATAGTGGAGGCCCCAAAAGGGTGGGTTAGGTAACCCCGGCCTTGCCCCTTTTTATAAAGCATAACCCCCAATTTTTGTTTTTTTTTCTTTAACATTTTCCTTTCAAAAAGATCTTTGCCAAAATAAAGTCGGAACTCATTAAGAAGTCGTGAGGGCCTTCAAAATTTCTTTTTTTTGTGGCTAGAAGGGTGCAAAGATGTGCAACCCCAAGACCTTAGGCGGTTTTTTTTTTGGGGTGTTTTCCCCAAAGAGCAACAAAAAAGTTTAAAGGGAAAAAAGCATTTTTTAATTTCAGCAAAAGAAGTTTAGATCTCCTTTTTCCTTCCCGTTTTTCCCCCGGGGGAAAAAAATATATTTCCATCCTTTTTAAAAAAACAAAGGTGGGGGTGCTCTATGTCACAAGTTCGGGGTTAAAAAAAAGGTTTTGGCCAAAAATTTTTCCCCCCAGAACGGGTTTTTTTTAAAAAATTTGAAGATCCATCTAAGTTTTGGGGTGTTTGTAGAAAACCGGGGTGGTCACTAAACCCCTCCTGCAAGATAAAAATTTTTTTTTGAAAAACCCGGGAAAAACGTTTACCCCCCCTTTAAAATTTTTTAAGGGGGCAAAGAAACTTAATGGGTTAAAAAAAAGGGCCCCCCCAGGTGACTTTTTAAAAATTTGTCCACCCAATTTTTGGAAAATAAGATCGAATTCAAGTCCCATACTGTGTCTTTTAGCATGGTAGGATCGAGGGTGGGGTTTTGTGGATGAAATCTTTCTTTTTTAGTTTCGGGGAAGACTTCTTTCTCTCGCTGAGAAATTAAATCCAAGTCACTTGTTTTCAGAAGGCCCTTCCTTGTATTATGATGATGATGATGATGGTGCTTCTTCGGCCGGGCGGATGGGACGCTCATGTCGGAGTAAGAGAGGAGAGCCGGGAGAGTGTCTCGAGCCAACATTCTTAAGGTTTCCTTGGCGGCTTAGCAGCCTTCTTAAACATCCTGCAAAATTGATGAAAAACAAAAACTCATGGAGAATGTGAGACGGTTAGGGTTAGCCGTCCAGATGTCAATCGTTCAGGGGTTAGTCGTTCAAGACAAATTTTATTGGAGATTTCAGCAGCACTTCCCCCTAAACAAATTTTAGTTACGCTTGGACAGCGTGATCACTAGTTTCTAAGTGATTTCTACTTCTCACTTCTTTTTTCAAAATTGTTTTCTATTCTTCTCTTCCTTCCACTCTCTTCTTCAAAATGGCGGAACTACTGAACTGGAAACTCGAAGTTGGGAGATGGTTTCTGGAATGTGTGTGGTGTGAAGAAGAGGCTGGAGGAAGGAAGTTATAGCAGAGCAGGGACAGGGCGGGCGCCCTGTGGCAGGGGGGCGGCCGCCCCACTATGGACCCCAAAATGGCTGAACTTTGCTCTCTACCTCACATGGTGTGCCTTCATGCAGAATTATTGGTCGTGGGTGGAATTTGGACGGTGGAAAATGTCTGGTGCTTGTGATGGGTGTAAGTGGAGAAATTATGTGATGTGATGTATGTGAGGTGGAGTCTATGACATGTGGGACCAAAGGATGTGGGTAATGCTTCTAGAAACTTGGTAAATAAATGCAAGAATAAAACTTACTCATAGTGATTAAGCAAAATATTTTTATGCCACCACTATAATTAATAAATATGGGTTGTAAACCACACCATAAAGATTATTTATGTGGGGCTTTTGGATATTGAAGGACCGGAAACGGGACCAGAGGAGGGGGTGAATGGGAGCCAAATAAAAACCTTTCGGAAGATCTTGACCCTTGTCCCAAGCACGACCCAAAGAACCAACTAGGCTCACGAACCACAAGTGGTGGATGTTCTAGGAGAAGTCCTAGGAAACAGCGGAGCTAGCCACGAAACCGGAGAAACCACCTCAACACAAAACGGAGGAAACCAGCAATCAACAAGGGCTCTGGACTAGTTGGGATAGAGCCACCGGACTAAGGCGAGTAGTCCGGAGCTTAGGTCCGATGCTTCGTCCAGCCGAAGCAAAGCAACACAGTGAGCACCCTAGCTCTGGACCAAGGCTCCAGACTAGTTCGGCTCCAACCTCCGAACCAAGGAAGGTGGTCTGGTGCTCACTCGCCAAACAGTCCAGTAAGCTACCAACCTCCGGACCAGACCACCGGACTACCCTGTCGGACTAAGGAGAGTGGTCCGACGCGTGGTAGCGTTTCTCAGCAGAGCCCACCGGACCACTCGTCAAAGGTCCGGAGCTCAAAAACCAGGAGGTCTGGAGGGTGGTCCAACGCCCCTTGCTGCCTTGACACGGGAAAGTTCAAGACCACCGGACCACTCGCTATGGTCCGGAGAGCTTAGGGCAAAGTGGTCTGACGCTCACAGTCAGAGAACTGTTCCTCACGAAAACGGAATTCTCTCCACCAAATCTTCCCAAAACTCAACCAATGATCACCAACTGCAACCAAACTTTGTAGGCATGATCCTAGTACAGTTGGGGAGCTATACCGAAGAAATAATCGCTCAATTTGGAGAGGATAAGGCGAAACACTCGGATTTGGGGGGGAGAAGAGATCAAAACGAAGAACGCCACAAAGAAATCGCCCGATCTACGCACTCGTGATGTTTGAGGAGAATTCCTTCGGTGCAAAGAAGCTCCTCACGAATACGAACAACTTGGTTCAACTGGTTTTGCACAGCTACTCTCAACAAAGAGAAATCATCTCGGGAAAAAGAGAGAGCAAAAGCAAAACGGGGGAACACAAGCAAACCGGGGACCAATCACAAAATTGAAGCCACATGGCTTACGGAGGTTTACGGCCTCCGATTCCTCGCAACAATCACAGTTCTTACAACCGGTGACATGGTGGATCTCAAGCAAGAAGAAGCTAGGAAGGGAAAAACCTAAGAATAGGTGGGAGAGAGGTAATGCAAGAGATGGGATGAGGGATACCCCTTCATCCCTACTTACGGGCTTTGGCTATTTCCCAAAGACCCCCCCTAGATACAAGACCGAATTACCTAGCCCTAAGACATTGTAATCCAAGTCGATAACTCTCAGCCACTCATTTGAATGGATGGCCCCGCTTCCTGTCGGGAGTTGTCGTCGCCTCGACGTAACCTCCAGGATTCCGCCACGTGTCATCCCCGCTTCCTCAGAAGCTGGCCTAGGTTTTGAGGCCCAAACCCAGGAAACCGGCCACCGGTAGCTTTGGGCTCAACTACTGAACCCCGAGTTTTTGAGGCCCAAACTCGGAAAACCGTCCTCGGATGGTTTTGAGGCCCAAACCACCAAACCGCTCGACTCGAGCCACCTTGTCCTCGCCCGGTTTGGACTCCGAGTCCCATGAGCCTCGGCTTGACACCCTCGTCCGCCGTCTTGACTTGGTCAAACTTGGTCTACCTCCATGTCTTCTCGCACTCGCCTGTTGGTACCAAGTACTAGCCACCACAGCTAGTCCGCGGCGCCCATGGTCCCTCGTCCGAGCCCCGCTTCCCCCCTTCACCGCTCTCAGTCCATCGGCACGGAAGCCTCTACTCGACCTTCTCCACGCCATTGACCATGTCACTAGGCATAGCACCTGCACACCACAAGCTGATAGACAAGCACATGTTTTCTGCTTTTGCAGAGGTTAGGTTAAGCCACTCAAACTGAAACACTCACGTGTTGGTCAATCACTCATCATCAAAGCCGAACATACATGGGTACTTATCCACCATGTGTTCGCAGATATTATAAAAGTAAAAATGATTAATGCAAAAATTAAATATGCAAGGGATATGGATAAATACTGATTTACCTTTCGGCGAGGGTTCGAGATTTTAGGGTTCCCCAAACTAGACCTCCAAATAAGTTTTACTCTTCTGATGGATTCACTTCTAGAGGTGATGTCTCTGGTGATTCTTCTTGATGAACTTCCTTCACCGTGGATTTGTTCTTTGGTCTAGGCTTGAATGTGAAGCGTTCTTCTTGACCATTTATGTTGAACTTGATTTCTTCCCTTTCCGACATCAATGTGGGCATTGGCAGTGCTCAGGAATGGTCTTCCAAGGATGATGGACACTTTAGAGTCGAGGATCATGTCCAGTACCACGAAGTCTACTGGCACAAAGAAATCTCTTATCTTGACTGGAATGTTTTTAGCAACGCCCAATGGATATCGAATTGTTTGATCTGCTAGTAGTAAGCACATTGATGTTGGTTCTAGTGTTGCATAATCAAGCTTCTTGTAGACCGGTCAAGGCATCACACTGACACTTGCTCCAAGATCACAAAGTGCATTGTTGAAGTGTTAGTTCCCGATCGAGCAATCAATAGTGGGGTATCCTGGATCTTCTTTCTTCTTCGGTGACTTATTCAGGATGGTCGCACTACATTCTTCTGTCAGCTTGATTACCTCGGTGGTTGACAGTGGTCTCTTCTTGTTAAGAATATCTCGGATGTACTTTGCATATGTAGGGACATGTATGGCATCAAGTAGAGGTATGTTGATGTATAACTTCTGATAACCTCTACAAACTTGCCAAACTGCTCATCCGACTGCAGTCCTCTATTACTTCTAGGAAATGGTAAATAGTTGGTGTCATGGTAATCTTTTCTCATTTCTTGTTCATTTGGAGCTTGTAGCAATTCTTCTGCTTCATTGGGATTCTCTTCCTCTACTACTACAGGTATTGTTGGTGCTCTCCTTGTTCCTCTTAGGTGAGGGGGATCTCTGGTGGATTTCCCTCCTCTTGTAGTTATACTCTTTACCTGCTCAATGTTAGTGGCAAAGGCAAAATAGTAGCTAGTTCTGCTAACTTAAGCTCTACCTTTTTATTAAGAATATTCTGTTCATCAAAAGCAGTTACTAGAAAATCTATTTTATTATGTATATCTTTTAAAGAGAATTCATTTGCTTCAACCTTCTTTAAAGATTCGAATTGATTTTAGTTTGCTGCGCAATTAAATTCCTCAAAGTGGTTTGGTTTGAAGTATTACCTGAATTCATACCTTTGCTATTGGGTTGACTTGGAGTAGGTTGATGTGGGCATTTGTATGACGTTTCAATGGCCCTTCGATCTTCTTTATATCTGGCCCTCTGGTCAAGCCAATGGAGTAAATCATCCATCTTGGTTGATACTGTATTTACTTCCTCGGGTATTTCTTCTGTTTGGTGACAATGTTGAACTTTATCTTGGGACCAGCTTTGGTTTTCTGCTATCTTGTCCATAAGTATCTCTGCTTTTCTAAGTGTAAGTTCCAAAAATGATCCTCCAGCAGATGCATCTAGGCACTCACGAGCCTTCTGATTTAATCCATGGTAAAAGGTTTGCATGAGTAGCCATCCTGCCATTCTATGATGAGGACAATCTGATAGGTATCCTTGAAAACGCTCCCATGCTTCTAGAATGGTTTTTGATTTCTGCTGTTGAAAATTGGCAATCCTTCCTCTTAAGGCATTGTTTTGCCTATAGGGAAGAACTTTGCTAGAAAGGCATTTGAATAGTTCGCCCAAGTGTTGATATCTTCCTTGTTGGTGTAGAACCACTTCCTCCCTCTTCCCATAAGTGACAATGGAAGAGGCGAAGGAGTATGGTGTTTTGGGTGATTCCGTTGATGTTGATTGTGCTTCCGATCTCTAAGAAATTCTGCAAATGTGCACTAGGATCTTCATGTGCATTTCCACTGAATTGTGTAGCTTGAACCATATTGATGAGGCTTGGCTTAAGCTCAAATTCAAATTCTTCTTCTCCTTCTGCCTCACATACCGGACCAGCGCGAATATTCTCAATGCTTGGAGCAGAGAATTCTCGCAGGGTCTTTTGTGCCATAGCTTTAGAAATTGGTCACTACTTCTTCTTTCTTGATTGCTTTGATTCTAATGATGAAAAGTTAAATTGTATCAAAGTCAATCCTGCAATACCCTGTATAAAAATATAAACATAAAAAACAACAGGGGTGATCCTGCCAAAGCAGAGGTGCCTTGTTATGATTTCTCATTTGAGTAGTTGTTCATGCAATTTTTCTCCATAGTCTAATTTTAATTTATATCTATATTCTATGCGTACCGATGTTTTTATCTCCTTGGCAACAGCGCCAGAAATGCTCGTTGACATTTCTTAACACAACTTTGAATACTGAGTTGTCATCCCCAGCATGGCGCTAGAAATGTGCGGTGGTATTTATGAATGTAAAGGCTCTCTAGAAAATATATTTATTCTATCTGCAAGCGCACAGATAAAATATCAATTGTAGCACTTCACCAGGAAGTAATTTCCAGGTATCATTTAATTATAATTTTGCTAAAGAAAAGCAAAACATTGGTGGCATGAACTAACAAGGGTTTAAGACTAGAGATGGATTTGCAGAGCATGATTACTTATGAGAAACTCAATCACATAGTCACTTGCTTCGGCAGGGGGTAAACCATAATAATAATAAAGATATTGAAGTGTAAGATCAAAGATAAATAACACAGAGATTAGAGATAGACTACTCCATATAAATGTAAGGTGACGTCGGATTAGTAAGAGAATAACTTCTAAGTGTATTCTAATCTATTAAGTCATAATCTACTCTAGCACAATATAATCATATATAGCAATAAAGGACTCTTCTTCTATGTAAAAAGGAACATCGCTAAAGAAAGCCAGAACATAGCAAGACTTACTCCGCAAAAACCAATTCTGCCTGTCCTACCAACGGGGGGTGGACTATATAAGAATCAATGGAACTGTCACTTCCACGAACTACCATGCGACCCAGCCAATAGGATACATTTACAGGTAAGTAGCATCTAAGCACCATGCTTACATGTGATCTACCACCTAACTCCCTCGAGGGAAGAGCTAAGCGCTTTGCAAACTCATACATAAACTCATTATCAATCATAACTATATCAAGTATAGAACTAGAACAAACTAAGAACATAATAAATAGAAACATAATGATATTAAGAATAAAGTCATAGAGGGAGATACAAGATAATACCAATCTTTATGACGATGATCCAAAATCCAGAGCGCGATGCTCTACTTCTCTAAATCTATCTAATCAATCATATAGAACTTGAAGGAATTGGGAGTAGCTATTCTAATTCACTGGTGGAGAGAGGGATATGAAACACTAGTTTTGATGGCTTCCTCTAATAATGATTTCTCCTCTTCCTCAGGGGTGGCAGGGCCTTGCTTATATAGCCCCCTCAAATGAACGTGGACCGTCGGATCAAACCGACCTTAATCGAGTGGTTTAGATTCATCCTCAAAGGCGGTTAGGCACGATCCGCGAAGTTCACCCTGATTGTCCACAGGGGTAGGGCGGCCGCCCCAAACCCTAGGGTGGGTGCCCTGGGTGTGGGCCCTCTCGGCCTCTGGCTTGGTCCAGACTCTTCTAGAGTCTTCCTGAGTATTCTTGATCGTTCGGAGGTCATTTCTCTCTATGTAAACATGACATGTGGACCTTCCTTTGCTCTTTTCCTGATAAATCCCTATAAAAACATAAACTCACCAAAACTTGTGGAATTCTATCAGTTGGACCCCCTAAGTATATGGTGGTGATTCAATTAAATCTTTTTATCTCTTGTTGACATATAGAAAATGATACTTAACGACTGTCAACAGCCATCGGAGCTGGATTTAATTCGACTGTTGAACTCAAGGAGGAGACTCCCTTGGCTTTGTGCCGGTGACTTTAATGAGGCACTGCACGCAAGTGAGCAGATAGGTGGAAAGGAAGATCAGAAAGCCAGATGGATGGCTTTCGAGAGGTAGTGGAACTGTGTGGCTTCACAGATCTGGCTATATTGGATTGCCATACACTTGGGATAGTAGGCAACCGGAAAGCACAAATGTGAAGGTTCGGTTGGATAGAGGCTTTGCAAATGCTGAATTTCTGAACCTCTACCAGTCCATCAGAGTTTGGCACATTCAGACAACAGAATCGGATTACTGTTGCCTTCGTCTGGAGTGTCGAAGGAATGAAGGAGGGAGGGGTAGAAATGATGAGGACATCACCAGCTTAGATATGACCATGTCAACCACTTCTATACCCATTCTATATGCAATCTAACCCTTCCTTGATCCATGTAAGCAATTCTGAGAATGAAAACATACACACTTCATAGTGCAGCACCCATTCATCAAATGTAACAATGATAAACCTCATATAGAATGGTTTCACCTTTGATATAGAAGTGGTTGGCATGATCATATCTAAGCTGGTGATGTCCTCATCAAGAAAGAAGCATGCTTTTGGTATGAGAACATGTGGAGGCGTGACCCATCCTACAAAGAGCTGGTGGACACAGCCTGGGGCAGCCTGGACAGACCGGGCGATCTGGACAACTACCCTCCAACCTGGACACCGTGACGGGCTCTCTGAAAAATTGGGCACGGTCTACCTTTGGCTTAGTGTGCCAGAAGATATGTTGACTGCAGATGGAGCTAGAAAATAATAGGAGATCATCTTTGCACTCCGGCCCAACAAGGTATGAGTGTCGACTGATGTCTAGGCTATCAGAGATTCTAACAAGACAAGAGATTATGGAAAAACAGTGCTCTCGAATTGAGTGGCTTAAAGAAGGGGATCGTAATACATCCTTCTTCCAAGCCAAGTCAAGAGAGAGGGCTAATTCAAACCGAATTTCAGCACTGAGGAGGACGATGGGACTGTTGTGACCTCGTAGGAGGAGGTGGAGACAACTGCTTTGGAGTTTTACTCGAATCTTTTTACTAGAGAAGAAGTTTTGGACCCAGGACCAATTCTAGCATGTGTTACTGAGCGGGTCTTGCCACAGATGAATGAGCAACTTATGCAGTTGTTTACTGCTGAGGAGGTCAGAAAGTTGTTTTCATGATGGGGTCTGATAAAGCACCAAGGCCTGATGGTTTGATGGCCGGCTTCTATTAGTTTCACTGGGGAACTCTGGGACCGGACATCACAGCGGCAGTATTGGAGTTCTTGAATGGAGGTGATTTGCCAAGCTATATGAACAAGACAACAATTGTGTTAATTCCAAAAGTGAAGCACCCGCAAGAAATGAAACAATTCAGGCCAATTTTTTGTGCAACGTGATCTATAAAGTGTGCTCCAAGGTATTGGCAATCGGTTGTGTTTATTTTTGGATGACATTGTGGCTAAGGAACAAAGTGCTTTCGTGCCAGGGAGGCTAATTACAGATAACGTCGTAGTGGCCTATGAGTGCACGCATTATTTGAAGCGGAAAAAGCAAGGCCGGTGCCTGTGCAATTAAGCTTGACATGGCGAAGGCATACGACCGCGTGGAATGGGTTACCTCAGGGGGGGTCATGCTGAAAATGGGTCTGCATGAAAACTTTGTCGCGCTTGTCATGAGGTGTGTGACTTTGGTCTCTTTTTCAATTAAGATCAATGGAGTCCATTCGAATGTTTTTAGTACCACCAGGGGTATCCGGCAGGGCGATCCTATCTCGCCGTATTTGTTTCTGCTATGCACGGAAGGATTATCTTCACTATTGAAATATGTTGGTCCAATGCATTTATCCAGAGGTGTTCGCGTGGGCATCCACGCTCCATGGGTATCGCATCTTCTCTTTGCGGATGATTGTATCATTTTTTTAGAAGCGTCGCAAAGGGGGGGCAATAGAATTCAAAGGATCCTAGACACCTACACCAAGGGTTCAGAATAGCAAGTCAACATAGATAAGTCAGTTGTTTTCTTTAGCACAAATTGTCTGGATGAGGTGAAAGATGTGGTGCGGCAAGAGCTAAATATTGATACTGAGGCTCTGTCAAATAAGTATCTAGGTCTTCCAACATCGCTAGGGAGGTCCACCACTGAAGCTTTTGAGTTCATGCCGATGAGGATCAAGGGCCTGGTGGGCACTTGGAGTGGGCGTCAAGCAAGCAATGCAGTAAGGGAGGTTCTGCTGAAAGCAGTAGCTCAGTTGGTTCCCACTTACTCAATGAGTTGTTTTCTCTTCTCTAAAATAACATGCAGAAAGATGAGATCCACAATTGCAAATTATTGGTGGGGTGGTTCAGCAGATAGTAGACGTATACACTGGTTGCGTTGGGAGGGTTTTATTGATGGTAAGAATGAGTCATTTTTTACCATCAAAATACCGTCAACATCCTCATATTCAAAGAAAGACAAGCATAACATGAACATATTTTACCAAATAACTAGTTCCACATGTCACTTGACTATTTGAGTGCAGGTAATGACAAATGGGGACTTTTGGAGTCAATGGGCCCACTTAGGGGGTCGGTCGACCTTCCTGTGGGGCCACTAGACCTCCCAAGCCCCCATGATCCATAAGAGACCTCCTAAAGTGAAGATTCACCCTTGGATCTCCTCTGTGCTTCCTCTCAACGGCTCTAGATCAAAGCACGAGGATACATGGGCCCACAAACTATCTCGGAAAAATACCAAACTATTGCCAAGGTGCCAATGACATGTGGGCCATGCTCCACACGAAAGATGGAGGCCAAAGGCCACAACTCATGGTCGGTCGACCGTGGGTATGGGCCCAGAGGCCACCCACAGGCCCCCTGACCTGTGGGGACACCTTCTAGAAGGAGTGGCAGGGCCCACACGTCATAGGGCGGTCGGTCCGACCGCCTACATGTGCCTAAAAGCTGCCTCGAGCTCTCCACCGCCTTCCTGCATGCCGCCATGCATCCACTTGATCTCCACCGTTGATTTAAGACGGTTAAAATGATGGTTTCATCCTACGGTGGCTGATGGAGGTGGCGCGGATCACTGATGTGGCACCGAGTAGCCCCTACTCCACCTCTAGCTATAAATACCCCCCCCCCCCTAGGCCTTTACTCTCACTCATGCATCATTGGAGAAACTACTCCTTAGTATCTTAGCGGAGCTCTGTAGTAGTGCTATGCTAGTTGGAGGAGAGCTGGGCCTGTCTGGCGTCTTCTCCGAGTTATACCTCAGCGTATGCGATTCTCTTGTAAGTTCAGCACTTGTAAGTGATACATCCGAGTTCTTTATAGTATTTTGATATTCTACTTCTGACATAGTTGTTATACATCTTTTCGCGTTTGTTCATTGCTTTACTTTAAGTAGAGTGCTTTAGCCTTAACGTAGGGTTAAAGTAGTAAGAATAGTGTAGACGTGGTGTCTAGACTAGATCTTGCCTTTGTAAACCGCTTATCGTATGGATTGTTTGTGGATGCTAGTAGAAGGTGACAGCTCTATCTAGTCTTCGTATTCCACCAGGTGTGTCAGATAAGTTATCGCATCGCCTCCTGCAAGAGAAAGGCTGATAAAGCCAGTATAACCAGCTTTGTCTTGTTAGATATCCCTGTTATATCGAATCTCTCAACCCAGTTATCATAGTCTCTCTTGATTCATCATAGGACATATCCATAATCTTAGTTAACTCACTTCTCGTTCCCTGAGGAAAATACGATACATGGAATACTCCCGATCAAAGCTACACTTGACAGCCGTACGCTTGCGGTCTTTTCCCATTTGCCACTTCTGGTGTCAACAGGTTTGACACAACATAAGTCGGTGGGAGGTATGGGTTCCGGACCTGCATCTCTTCAACAAGGCAATGTTGGGCAAAGGCAATGTTGGGCAAACAGGGATGGCGTCTTATCACTCGGCCGGACAGCTTATGTGCCAGGTACTAAAAGGGAGATACTTCCATGATTCCGATTTTCTAAGAAGCTCACGGAAGAAGCATGCCAGTCATACGTGGAGATCTATCATGGCTGGGAAGGGAGTGCTTGAACGTGGGCTGATCAAGAGAATTGGAAATGGAACCACAACTGATATTTGGAGAGATAGATGGATCCCACGACATTTCAATGCAAGACCAATAACTCCTAGTCAGGGGCAAACTGTCACCTTAGTATCAGACTTGCTATTAGCCTTAGGTGACTGGGATGAAGAACTTATAAAGTCCATCTTCCTACCAATTGATGCGAGAGCCATTCTATGCATCCCGGTGCATCCACAGGAGGACGATTGGTGGGCGTGGGAGCCTGAGAAATTTGGCGATTACACGGTGAAATCTGCATACAGAAAGTTATCTCTTTCAGATCAAGCTGCAACACTGTCGGGCACCTCCAATGATGATACTTGGAGTAACATTTGGAAATTGAACGTCCCGCCAAAGGTTCGTGTTTTTTGGTGGAAGGTACTACATGAATTCTTGCCAGTCAAAGATATTTTGAATCATCGTCATATTGAGCCGACAAGTTTTTGTGATGTTTGTGGGCGGACAGAGAGACGATCAAACATGTTCTTACTGACTGCACCATAGCGAAGTCTTTCTGGGAAGAGATCAAGTTGATGACAGGTGCTAAACTCCCTCAGCTTCATCCACTAACCTGGGCAAGTGATGTTTTGACAGGAAGTTTGTGCTCTGAAAAGGATCGGTGTCTATTCATTATAGGAATGTATTCTTTGTGGTAACAGCGAAATAAGCGGTGTCATGGTGAAGACCAGCTACCGGTGCGACAGGCTGTTCGCTAGGCTACTGAAACTGCTTTCGACCTTTGGCAGATAACAAGAATTCCAAAACTGAAATCTGTAAACGGGAAAGGAAGGTTTGGCAAGCACCAGAGGTGGGTTCGATCAAATGTAATTCAGATGCCGCCTTCTACCCGGAGTCCGGTCAGGGGGCCACTGGTATTGTCCTTAGGGATCATGCAGGAATGTTCAAAGGGGGGAGAGCAGTATGGCACTGCTATGGTCTTGATGCGCTAACGATGAAGGCCTTGGCGTGCAAAGATAGGATGTCACTTGCCAGAGATAGAGACGTCCAAACATTAGTCATGGAGACAGATAGTCAAGAATTGGTGAAGCATTTTAATACTGCTCAGAGATCAGGTATCTCACCAATCATTAAAGAGATTAGAGAGTTAAGTGCTGCTTTCCTTAGCTTTTCGTTGGTGCATACCAATCGTTTATGTAATCAAGTTGCACATGTGTTAGCTAAGCAGGTCTCAGATGAATGCATGCTGGGTGAGTGGCAAATAGCACCCTCTGGTATTTCTCTGTTGGCCAAAGATTGTAATCTGGACATTATATGATCAATAGAAACTCATTGTCGCAAAAAAAAAACAAAAAAAACAGAAAAAAAAAAGAAGAATTATTGGACCATCGAGATACGCAGCGTCCAATTGGGTAGCTCAGCTGCGCTCAGGTCTTTGGCGTGCCGAGACGGCCACAGAAAAATGTACTGTGTAGGGCTGATAGGAATCCAGTCGCATATCAGTGTGTGTGTGTCGGGGAGATATTTTTCTTCCCCGGCGCCGTGCTCAGTGCGCCCATGGTCCTAACTCCTACACACCACACGCACAAAAAAATCAAGATGTGCATGCTTTATTTCTCAACGGTGTTAGTGTGTTATTATCTTGTTTTACACATTCTAGGATGATGGACTTGTTTAATAAGAAGCATGAGAAAACCTTTAATCTTAAAGCCAACTCCTGACCATAATATCATTACTGACTAGCTAGGGCATGGCATGGCACACAGGCAGCCTGTATTACGAAGGTACCCCTTTTATTCAAAGAATATTTTTTTATGTCACTACCAACGTGTAACACTACGTTAAAAATGATTTTGCGATTTACCGCGACAGACACTTTCTATTTACCGTGCCAGATAATTTTGCCCGCTACGGTAAATCGATTTACCGCAGCGGACATTTTAATTTGTCTGTCACGGAAAATAGGCATTTACCGTGACGGACGTATTGACCGCAGCCCAAAAAATCAAGCGAGCTCAATAACACTCTACATATAAATTCAATGCTCTAGGGTTTCGACCTCACACTCTCTCTTCCCAACCAGCCTCCTCATCCTCACCCGGCCTCCATCCGACCGCCGCCACGGCCCGACTCCTCGCCTCCTCACCCGCCCTCACGGCCGACATCACACAACATGTTCGTACCTATCCAGCTCCTCTCCCCAGGCAGCGAGCGGGCGGCTCGGGTTGCGCAGGCGGCGCGCGTGGCCCCGGAAGCTAAGAGCGGCGGCGCGCGGGTCCCCGGCACGGGCCACTACTCGTAGCGCGGCCACGGCTCGGGTCATGCTGGCGGCGGCGCGCGGGGGCACGTGGGGCCGCGCGGAGGTGCAGGCAGGTGCTCGTGTTCGCGCGGGGGCGCGAGCTCGCGGCTGCGCGTGGTCGCGGCGGCGCTGCAGCGACCGGCGACGGCAGCGGCGCTGGGCTCACTGGGCCTGTGGATGGGCTCGGTGGGCTATTAGGGTTTTTCTTTTTTTTATTTATTTTTTCGGAAGGATTAACCGCGGCGGGCTTCTTAGAGTGTCCGCTGCGGTTAATCGATTTTTCGCAGCGGGCACCGGCGACCGCCACGGTTAACGCCCCATTAACCGTTGCCTTGTCATCGCAGCGAACGTCATTGTCCGCTGCGAAAAACTGATTTTGATCGACACCAAAAATCGGTTTTGACATAGTGTAAGGTATGGTAATATTCGCAATGTGTGCAACCAAATTATACTGTTTTTAGAATTCATTTTGCCCCAAAAATCTTCTACAAGAGATATTTAGCAAGCTTGTGCTAATGACATCAGACGCAATAGCATTTCTTTTGCTAACAAAGGAACAAGTAACAACATTATAGTTTGGGCGGTGTGAACCTAGATATTTTCTCAGAAACTAATTTGGGAGCCACCTTTCGAGTTAAATCTTGCCAGGCACGTAAAGTAGCCTTCATCTCCATAATAGCAATCCAAAGGTCATGAGACCAATAAAAAAAATGGAAATCCGCTGGTTTTTTAGGGCTCGTTTGGGTCTCCACTCCATATTTTTTTAAGCTCTATTTCACGTTTTTTTGGTCCAAACAAGTATAACTTCACAAACTCTACTCCATAAAAGAAAGGTGGAGTGGAAGCACATAAAGAGATGCTCCAAAAATTTCAAATTGTTTTTTAAGTTGTTCTACGATGAAATTTGCAGAGCAATCCCAACGTACTCTTACTTGCTCTTTTTAATATATTTATTAATTAATAACTTTTGACAACCTTATATGTATTCCTACTTCATCCGTTCTAATTATAAATCATTCTATGCACATATATATAACTATGTCTAGATATATATATATGCAAGTTATGCATATATAGTATTAAAAAAACAAAATATCTTTAAATTTTGAACTGAGGGAATATTGAGTTTAATAAGACATCTGAACAAGAGAGCTTTGTTTGCTAAACCCAAATTCTAGATACTCATATCTTCTTGGTCCTTTTAGTTGGCGAGTTGCAGTCCAATCGAATAGTCTATACTATTTATTTGTGTACTAGTTGTTTTGCTAAAAAATCTTAACGAACCGTGCTTTCTTTTCTTTACTTAGTATTTTCTCCATCTTAAATTATAAGTCTTTTTAGTTTTTCTAAATATATTACTTTTACCATGATATATAAATTGTTTAGATATATAATAAAATAAATATATTTAAAAGGATGATTTGGGATAGTGGAAGTACCTTCTTGTTGATTTTAAAGAAAGAGAGCATATAAACGGACAAAAAAAAGACAATCATACCTACTACTCTCGAGAGTTGAGAATGACTAGGTTCCCACCAGCTACCAGATTTTGCAGAAGAGAGGAGACGGAATTCGCCACAAGGAGCACGAGAATTGAAAGGCGGGAGAATCAGAAAAAAAAAATGAAAATATCCCATGGAATCGACAACCAGACGCGGCTTGCAGCTCAGGCCTGCCGCCTTGGTCTTCCGTGCGGTGCGGCCGGTGCCCCGGCCACACAAATCTAGGCCGCATTTTCTCTGGTGCCTACTACTCGAAGCTGCTGGAAAAACATCTCTATGTCCCCGCCGCGTGCATGGAAAACCGGGCACGGATCTTGCTCGGTACCAACTTTAATTATTCAAATTTAGTTTAACCAAATATATATGGACAGCTACAGATTTTGAAATATCAAATATACATTAAAAGATTTATCGTTTAATATATATTTGTAATATTACTATTTAGAGTCATAAATACTAATAATATTTTTTCAAAAAAATTGTAGAATCTTAAAGTAGTTTACTAAGAGCAACTTGAGTGGAGTCGCTAAACAGGTCCATATTCTAAATCTAGAGACTTGGTCCAAAAAAATCCACTTTAATACACCTTCTATTTGAGCTCCAATTTTAGGAGGGCTCTCAAAGTTTAGTTTTTGGTCCCCAGGAAAGAGACTCTCCTATTCCTCCCCCCTCCCCCCCCCCCCCCCCCCCCCCCCCCCCCCCAAATTAGAGACTATGTCTGGAGTTGGACTTTGAATTTGGTCCTCAACTTTTGCAGGTCACCTTCCAAATGAAAATGTAAGAGTTTGATTTAGGGCCTGTGGCTGGAGATGCTCTAAGGTCGGTCAGTCTTGATGGAGTTTCATTAAAGCTTTTATGTACATTAAATATGTTGATGTATCATTGTATTGATGAAGAGATATGATAAAAAAATTTATAGAAAGTAAAGAGAGTTTCACATGAATAAAGTTTTTCTACAGTATTTATAAAGTGTGGCTACATTATATTGAAAATCAGGACATAAAACTTTGGGAGAATTAGTTCTGTAGCATCGAAAGATCGTGAGAATTGAAAAATACCACTGAAAAAACTCCGTCACATGAAATACCACCGAAAGATGCAAACGTTAACAGATATTAGCATTACGTCCCGTTCAGTCAATTTTGGGGTAACGGGCGTTATCTCCACCCGCACGAGCATGTGTTGTGATGTGCTCTTCTTCCTCCTCCGTCCATTTGCTGCCCCACGCTCGCCAGCTGTGAGTTGTGTCGCCTCACAGCCTCACAGCGCTGCCGTCCGCACGTCCGCGAGCACCAAACCGCACCGCCATCCACATGTATAGTATGCAAGGAGCCGGATGTCGCTGGAGTCGAGGAATCACCTAGCAAGGATGTACATGTACTGCGTTGGGCTGGATACCACAGGGAAGCCAAACGCGAAGACACCAGATGTGTTCATGATGGCGGCAACGCGGTGGCTAATTTGCATTGGTGGCTTGGTGCCCAGATGGAGGAGGCGAAGCCAAGCACAAAGCGCAAGGAGAAGGAGCTGCCAGTGGCCCAGTACACATTCGCGGCGTCGCGGCCGAGGTCAAAGTTGCACGCGGCGTGGCAGGCCGGTAGCGCAGCTGCGGTGCCATAGGGGTCGAGCACTCGTACTGGCACGCGCGGCAGCGACTCTGTGGCCGCGCTCAGAGCATGCCTTCCTTGCGCCGCAAGCGCCGCACGACGGAGATGGGGCTGTTGCGGCGTTGGAGTGTTGCGTTCCGCACGCCATGGCCTCCGGCTGGTGAGCTTGGGTGGCGGAAACTTCAAACGTGAGCTTGTGGATGGAGCCAACTTGACTAACAATTTGCTGCGGGTGTCGCCATGAACTCTGGCGTCAATTGGAATTTTCGCGTCCTCGACTCCAGCGACCTCGAGCTCCTCGCGGACGGTATACGGATCGCGGCGCAGCGCGGTGAGGCGACGTTGCTCGCGGACGTGCGGACGATGGCACTATGAGGCAATCATACTGGCATACTGCTCGCAGCTGGCGAGCGTGGGCCGTGGGGATAGCAGATGGACGCCGTGGGGATAGCAGATGGACGGAGGAGGAAGGACCGTCGCAGCGCATGCTCGTGCTGTTGGTGATGACAGCCGTTAGCCTCAAAACTAACTGAACTTGACGGAATGCTAGTTTCGGTTAACACTAGCAACTTTCGATGGTATTTCACGTGATGAAGCTTTTTTAGTGGTATTTTCTGATTTTGATGATCTTTCGATGCTACAGAACCAATTTTCCCTAAAACTTTTACTAGATGATCTAAGACAATAGTTAGAGTTAGGTTTTTTAAGAGGTAGTACAGTATAGTCCTATCCAGATATCTAGAAATGAATGTTGGATGGACACAAACATACTTTAGGATATATTTGCTATCCAGATATCTAATATTATGAAATAATTAATTTTATTTAATGTGAACTATTTAGAATCTAAAATAAAAATTTAGGGTGTGTCAGTTGCGATCCACACGTTCAAGTGGTTAGTGTTTGGTTAGTCTATGTGTCAACGGGAAAGCTAAGCTTATGCTCATCTTGTTCGCTTGGTTTATCGGTCTAGCTTATCAGTTATGGTACATTGTTTTTCTCTCGTACTAAAACAACCAAATACAGCATCAGCCGGCTTATTAGCCGCGAAACCGATCAGCCGAACAACTTTTGAAGGCTCGAAAAATCAGACCAGCTAAATGTGTCTTCTTCTACACTAGAAAATGGTGCATAATCTACTCCTTGCCCAGCTTTGGCTTGGCCATGATTCTGTGAGCCAAAGAACAGCTCCAATAGTTTGTAAAAAGTTAATTGGTAGATCAATGAGTTTTTCAAGGGATTAAAATAAGTTAGGAGCACATATGTTGAGTTTCTTTAACGATTTTCAAAATCTCGCTTCTAAAATATGAAAGTCAATATTGCATCAGAATGCTATACTATTTTAAAATCGTCTTAACCATTTCTATAGTTTCTTTCTCTCTTATACATATTTCTTATTCCTCCTCATGTCCTTTCACCTCCAGCTTAGACTATCAATAGGCATGTTTATATTTCTGTGTGATCGGGTCGGGTTTTTCAAGTGTGAAAAGATTAGGAGTTGAGATTGAAAGTTGTGAGTAGTTTTTTTATCTTAAAAGAAATCAGGATTGGAAGTGGGTTTTAATTTCCCTTTTTGACTAGTTTTGAAAATTATTGGAGATGCTCACAATTTGAACAGTATAATTTTGTGAAGATGTCACTGGTATCTTATTGACATGTGGGGCTCACTCGAGTCAATGATATACGAAACGGAATGATATATCTTCAATTTAACAAAATTATAACGGTAGTCTTCAAATTTTCCCCGTTAAAATATAGCTATTGTGCTGGTTGCCATTTCATACCTTACAAAATGGGTCCTTTTATTATCAAATCAGAGCCGTAAAATGCTCAGATCTAACGGTACATCGATGTTACCATTTCAAAATCGAGGATACGGCAGCAGAGCCAGGCAACCTTACATTCCAAAAGGAAGATATGGAGCCCCATCTCTGAATCTGCCCTCCACTAAAACCATTCCATTTCCACACACAACTTGACAACGTGAGCTCCACACACACACACAGCGTCACAGCGTCACAGCCTGCCTGCCTCCGTCCCTCAGCCGCCGTCGACCGCCCGCCCTGGTTGCTGTCCGCGCATGGCAGCCAAGCATGTAAAACCTCGCGGCGGCCAATCAGCGGTAGACAAAGGCAAATCAGCATCCATCCACCATCTAACCGCCGTCGCGCTCACCTACTCACCCTGCCGCGCGCTCCGTAGCGTAGCCCGCAGCTCGTCTCGTCCGTCCGTCCGCTCTCGGGCCCACCCCCCTCCACCAACGGGCCCCACCTCCCAGGGCGACGGCCACCGCGGCGGCCGGCGTGGTCCCACCCCCCCCCCCCCCCCCCCCCCCCCCCACCCACCGCGCGTATCGCTGCGGCCACTCAGCGCGCGCCATGGGGGACGCCGTCACGTGCGCGCGCCGCGCTGGCGTATAAATATTCGCGGCCCCGCGGCGTGTCAGTGGCACTGGACGCTCGCGATATTTGCGAGAGCCGAGAGACGAGAGAGGAGGACGAGTGACGTCACGCCTGTCGTGATGCTGCTGCGGAGCGCGTCCTCACCGCTGCTCAACTGCGTCCGTGCGCCGGCGGCGGCGGCGGCGGTCGAGCACCTCGTGGTGGTTTCGCCGTTGCTGTCACCGGCGGCGGTGGCGCCGAGGCAGGGTGCGGTGCTGTGCCGCGCCATGTCCGAGGGTGACCTGGGCCTCGCATCGCCGCTCGTCCCAAAGAAGGACGAGGGACACGGGGGGAGGGCACCGAGGCTGTCGGCGTCCTCGTCCTCGTCCGCCTCCATCTTCCTCGAGGAGGACGAGAGCGAGGGCGAGGACGAGGAGGAGGCCATGGTCGCGGTCGGCGCGGACGTCCCGCTGCCGCTACGGCGGCTGCTGACGAGCACGGGGCTGGACGTGTCCGTGTCCGCGGCCGCGGCGCGGGAGGCGATGGCGCTCGTGGAGCAGGGCGTCAGGGGCGGCGGGAACGGGAACGGGAAGGCGTCCGGCAGCAGCGGTGGCAAGGGTGGAGTCGGGGACGGTGGCGGCAGCAACCACGCCGCCACGGACACGCACTACCGGCAGATGATCGAGGCGGACCCTGGCAACTCGCTGCTGCTGGTGAACTACGCCAGGTTCCTCAAGGACGTCGAGGGGGACGCCGTGAGGGCGCAGGAGTACTGCGAGCGCGCCATCCTCGCCAGCCCCGGCGACGCCGAGGCGCTCTCGCTCTACGCCGGCCTCGTTTGGGAGACCAGCCGTGACGTTGCCCGCGCCGACGACTACTACAGCCGCGCCGTCCAGGCTGCGCCCGACGACTGGTCAGTGCCCATCACCGCCCCTCCTCTCATCAGTACACTCAGATCACACTTTGCTGACAAACAGTGCTCTTGCTTCTGCTGCAGCTACGTCCTGGGCTCCTACGCCGGATTCCTGTGGGACGCCGAGGAAGACGACGAAGAGACCGACAACTCCGAGCCCTTGCCACCGCCTTCGCTGTTCCAGGGCGCAGTTCAGCACCCTTCCATCACAGCGGCGTCTTAGATCGATCCTGGTGAACGGAGCTGAATCTCGAACTCTGAAGAGCACCGTGCGAGAAATCAGAGCTGCCCCCCGGCAAGTCACTGACATCGCCGGCCGGCTCCTCGCCGCTTGTGAACTGAATCACGGCACATGTAAAGACTGGATCTGGCAGAGCACACGCGCATCTAAAGCAAGCCTCTTGTGTATTCCCTTGCATCTAAGGTTTGGCACCTAATTAAAGAATTTGTAGCGCTATGTATAGTACATATATGATATGAAGATTGAGAGACCCCGCAGAGCTTGTACGTGCAGAATGTTCTTGGTCACTTGTGTATAGTACTAGTAATGCAGTATCCCTAGTGAAATAAGCGTTGAATCCTTACTGCTGATTCATCTGAAGAATTTTCAGGGCCATGTATAGTAGTAGATATGTAAATTGAGACCCTGCAGAGCTTGTACGCGCAGAATGTTCTTGGTAACTTGTGTATCAGTACTAGTGATTCAGTATCCCTTGTGAAATAAACATCAGAATCCTTCCTTACTGCTGATTCATCAGAATAGAGCATCTCCCAAGAAGAGCAGAAATCAAAATGCAGGAACTAATGCACCGAATCAAAAAGCTTTGCAAAAGCGTGTACAGATCTGTGTACTAGGACGGCAAGGAAATTGACTCAGAGCCCTAGAGAATAGAGATTGGACGTGGTAATATGAAATTCTGCCAACTACAAATACCTGGTATGTCAACAGAAGCTAGGATAACAATACACGGGGTCACTTGCCATTCTTAAAACTCCTGGTGATGAGACTAGTTTTAGTACATAATACCAGCCAGCAGTTTACTGCAGAAATAGCAAAATGTGATAAAGGAAGCTGAGGCCCAAACTCTCTCCTTTCATAGGTTCCTACGCATTGAGTCCAGGTTCATCAGGTGTAACTTGAGCGCGGATTGGCTCTCGAACAAGACCCGTCGACGATGACTTGTTTTCTAGTTCTTCTGCTGATGAAACGGATGCTGCTGATGAAACAGATGCTGCAATGTCAACTTTGGTTGTTTGCTCTGAAGGCAGTTTAGGGAGAGATTTCCGTTGGGGCTTCTTCACTGCATTTGCAGCAGCTGCTTTCTTGACACCATCCCTTTCATCGAGACTCAGTCGAGCTGAACGAGCTGAAGGATTTGAATTTCCTTCTGTCGCTCCTGAGGATGTGTTCTTGGAGCGACCAAGCTTTGGTGATTTAGCTCTTGTTGTAGGGATCTAAGATCAACAGAGAACAATATAGCATTCTTCGGAAGTTAGGTTAGAGCCATAACCTGGATACCTAGTGGCAAGCTGACTAGTAATTGGAAATTTGAAAGCAACAAGCCAGTGAAAACAAGACCAGACTAGGCTTTCGGAGCCTCGTAATTTTTTTGTTTTCTTATTCAAACAGCTGCTAAATCCAGAAAAGTATGGATTATGGACTTGCAATGAATTTATCATATAACTATTAATTAGGTTACAAACCTAACAATACAACAAATGGCCCAACTAAAGAAAAGAATAACATGATCATGGGGGTAAATCACTCATTTTATTATCTATTAAGCTATCGATTAAGAATCTCGGTTACAACTGTACAATAAATCTTAAACATTGTATAGGCAAAATACTGTAATTGGATTTAGCTATTACAAAATATGATGTTATATTGAGTACAAGACTGCAAAGTTCTTTAGCTGTACTACTCAATAGAGTAAAATTTTATAGCTACAGAGAAAGAAAAGGCTCCTTTATTAGCTTGCTAGAGAATATTATACCGAGATTAAGGTTCAGTTCAACATGATGGTAAACTGAATTAAAGAACTACTGGATTTCTATAAGTCAAGTTAACACTTAAGAAGCAGAAACTTGAAGGATGATTATTTGATTAATATAATCTTTTCAAGTTGAACTATAGTGCACATAATTTTTTTTTCTCTTTAGCAGTAAACTGGGATATTTTGTGATTTAGATATAGCATATATCTGCAGCCAGCAATTCAATGGAAGGAAAACCAGAAGCATAAGTACGGGGGACAATTACCTTCTTCAACTCAACCTTTGGGGGAGGTGGTTCCTTATAAAAGCTGGGCATTGGTGCTGCCTTGAAATTTAAACTCTTTCTCAGCATTTTGAGTTCAGCTTCTTCAGTTTCCTACACAGAAGTAACAAACGGATAAAGTCAACATTATATTCAATGTTGCATCAAGCAATATCACTTCTATAGTAATATGAAAATAGGATAAGGGCACAAACCTTTGATTTTGCCTGTAAGTTGCTTTTCTCCAGTTCCTGTGCATGAATCTTCTCCTCAAGCTTTGAGTAGAACTATATCATTGCAGAATAGTGTAAGCAAAGGAATGGTACCCATATATTCTTAAACTAAAACCAGTGCTAAGTTATCTACAATGAGTTACCTCCCTTCTTTTTTCAGCTCTCTCATCACACTTAAAACTAAATCCATATAAAGGAGTGCTGCCAACCCTTTGAGGTTTCACACTTTCATTTGATTCTTCTTCAATATCCTTTTTGACAGAATGTTGGTTTGATACCTTCTGAGTTTTCTTCTCTCTGGATTGGAATGAAGCAAATGATAATATGATATTGCGAGAAACTATTTTATATCTTAATGCGCTAGGTAAGAGAATAAATTTACGGAGAAAAAAGTATTTAGGGTATGACTAGGTTGGTTTCACAGCGCAGTTTCAATTATCACAAGATGGAAGCCAAAGCAAACAGTAGTTTCCAAAATGGTAAATGCCAAAGCAACAACAAATTAAAAAAAAATAGTGTAACTAAAAAATGTTTGTGCACAAACAACAATAAGCATTCAAATAATAAGATGATCCCCTCCTGCCGGGGGGCTCCTTCGCATCTTTGACAGAACGGACACTTCAGAAAAATCATTAATCATGCTATACTCTTATGCTGCCAAAAAAACAAAAGTACCAAACATAGTTGTACCAATAATTCATAGCATTTTCACACTCAAGGCAATCTGGGTAATTAAAAAACTCAACCAAGTTAGAAGGAACTCGTTGTCTTTTTAATTAAGAAACAGGCACCCAAATTCGCCCCGATGAGGACTTGACTTAGGCAGTCTGGGCGTACGTCCACAGCAACAACCAACTCAGCTAGGATCGGTTCCTTACAATCCGAATAATTAGTAGGCCTGGCTTAATTGGATGCTTAGAACACCGATTTTAAGTCCAGAATCCAAACGAGTAACATAAACCATGAAGCAACACAGGATCACAAAGTGCAAAACGAAGAAACAAACAGCTTACTTTGAGTCCTCAAGTGATGGGCTCTCCTTGGCAACTGGGCGGAAACTGCTCTTTTCGGCCTTCTAAGAAAGCACCAACAACAAAAATGTATAAGGTTCAAACTTCAAACTGCAAAGTGCATAAACAATTCAACATTCCTAGAGTAATATAGTAGCAAACATGCATATCACTATAAGTGCTATAAAAATATAGATGGGCACATCGTAACTCATAAGCTATAACAAAAAATTTAACTTACTTTTTTACTGGCACCAGCATCACCATTGCTCGAAGAGCTATCAACTAGATCTGGATCAGAAATCCGTGCAATGGGTGCCTTAGGATAAGGACTGGGAGAGCTTTTCCTAGATTGACTCTTATCCCCGCCTCGAGGGCTCTGTCGCTGAGATTTAGTAACAGCCTTTGGTGCATGGCCTTGAACCCCCTGGAACAAAATGAAAATGCCAGAAAACAAGTGACTGTCAGTAGACCACTGATTGAAGTCACCAGAACTAACAATCTGTAAATGTGAAAAAACCTTACCTCAGGAACTCGGGGCTTTATGTCCTGGGATTGCGAGGTGGCTTCCATTTCCACTTCTTCAGACGGGTTGATCACCTCGCTCTCGCCCGAATGCGCACCATCAGCCAGCACGTCGTGTCCTTCTGCGTGGCCCTCTACACTATCACTGGGCGGCAACTTCCCCTTGGCCCCATTGTCAATGCCCACTGCACCAATAGCATCAGTAACCTCCGTACTCGCATCCATGTCACACTACCGTCTCAGGATATCTTTAGGTCAGATTAACAAGCGAACTCCCAAGCCACCAGCTTGCACAAGCTATCCGCAATCACCGCAGGATCATGCTATGCTGGTCAGCAAATGAATCCGCATCAAACTAGACTGAACGCAGAGAAAGAAACATTTGGTTTCAGCGGTCAAGGCAAAGCTGAGATTTGCATAATAACATGAGCAATCCGTTCAAGAAAGCAAGTGCGTCCTCACCTGCGAGAGAAGGAATCAGCTCCTCAGCTCCTGGCGGATCCGATCTCCGCTCCACCCCAGCGTCGCCCAGTGGGGGACGAAGACGGCGAAGAATCCGACTGGAGGGGTAAGGCAGGCGCGGTCTCCGGTCAAAGGACACCTGGATCTGGATCGAGCCGTGGCTCTTGAGCGCATGAAAGGAAATGTTAAGGGAAAGGAAAGGAAAGGTGGCGGCTTTACCTGGCCAGGCGAAAGCGATGGAGAGTGGAGCGGCTGAAGCGCGAGCGGGAGGCAAGGAAGGGAGTTCGGCACGGTGAAGGCGGGAGAGCACCGACGGTGGCGAGAGACTCCGGCAGTGGCGGTGGCGGCGGCGGCGGCGGCGTCGGTAGGGCGGGAGGGGGACAGCGGAGGCGTGCGTGGCTCGTGCTTTGTCTGGGTTTCCGGGTGGTGGTTTCGAATTTCTACTTGGACCTTTCTGCGTTCCTCCAAAGCTAACTTTCTGCTTTCAAGTATTTTTTTCTTCTATAATTATTTACCTCCAGTTTCACTTGTTATATGTTTGTTTTGTATGTTCCTGCTGTTTATCGTTTGTTGTCTTAGATTAGATGTGTTGTTTACTTTTTGTTTTCAATACTTTGATTATAGTAAAATCTTATGTGTTGTTTGGTTCTCATTTATGTAACGTGATATGATTACATCGCTAAATAATGACGCTATATTCTATTTGGGTTTTGTAGGTGGGTAATCGAGTATCAGACGTCGAAATAAGAGTATCGCTCCTACATCTCCATAATATGAAAAACGGTAGTAGCAAGTAGAGTCGTCGAGCTTGGCCACACATGATGTGCCTCTGCAAGGTTGGTATAGAGACAAATGGTCTAGTACTTTGTTTAGTTACAATTTTTATTTTCGCAATCTAGAGCCATTACATAATAAAACCTAATAGATCACAATTTATCAAAACAAAACCAATAAAATTGCATAATTCCTTGATCTTCTTCCATTTTTTTTGCCTTTTATTATCCACTAATGTTAGGGTTACACTTGAAATGTTAGGGTTACACTTGAAACCAAACGCTATGTCGGTGTTGCTATAAGTGACATGGTGGATGCTTTAAAAAATCAAGAGTTTGTTTAAAGTTTAAACTATACTAAAGGATGTTGGTCTCAATTCCTTAGCTTAATACATATAATTGAGAGATTACACGAAAACATTGTGTTTTCTCATTTTTGTTTTATGTATGCTTTTCTTAGGCTATTTTGTTAAAGTGATTCCATTAGTAAAAAAAGTTTGACATGCAAAAAAGGCATGAGTTGACTCTTAAAAAATTGGACTATAAAAATCTGATTGCACATGTTGCAGTCATCGATCGCTCTTACTCCAAATGAGCTAGATAAACTAGGCTCAATGGAGGAACCAATGTTAAAAAAGGCGATGTTAGGTGCTCGCCTAGGCACGCCTTTGCGTTGGACGAAGGGGTATTGAGAGTTCCTATGTGATTTTGGTAATTGAGTGACAACTTAGGTGAACTAATATGTGTTCAAGTGATATATACACAGGAGATTAATTCACATGTGATTATATGATAAAGGAGCTTATTGCACATGAGACATGACATGAAGTCATGTGATCAAGGTGGAGAAGATCAAGATGAGGCTTGGCTTGATGGACCGGTTGCAAGTGTGAAGGGCAAGCGGGTGATGCTTGGCGCCGATGGACCAAGGCAACGGTGAAGAGCAAGTGAGGTCAAGATCGATGAACCAACACGGTCATGTGATGATATGGAGTGGATCATATCATTTGACAAATGGTTGGTGCATGTGTTGCATCAACATTGGAGAAGGAGATGGAATGAAATGTGCAAGGCAAAGGTATAACCATAGGGCATTTCATTTCACCGGTCATAGGTGTGTAGAGAAGATTATGACCGGGTTTAGGATAGATAACTGTACTATCAAGAGGAGCAAACTTGTTTGCATATCGGTTATCTAGTGCCACCGTAAGCGATCTAACTTTGCGATGTATTAGGATCGAGTCGCGTGGTGAGAAGCAAGTGAAAATGCTTTGAAAATGATTGTGAAAATGCTAGCACACATACACAAGGTGGTGATCACGTTTGTGTTAGCACTTGAGAAGCAAGAAAGAAGTGGCAGCTCGGTTTGGCTCGGGTATGAGCTCCGGACGTAAGGTTCGGACGCAAGGGTGCTGCTGGTCCGGACCATCGCGGATGCGTCCAGAAGCAAACCCTAGCGTGCCTGATCGGGAGCAGGAGATCCGGACGCCGTTTGTCGTTCGGACTGGAAACTCCGGACGCTGCGTCCGGAGGTTTTCCCTCTCTGTAACGGCTCTGAGTGAAGAACCGGACGTTGTTTGCCGTCCGGACGCAGGGATCCGAATGCGCGTCCGGTGTCTGGCGCTCTCTGGAGTGGAGGTCCGGACGCAGGTTGATGGTCCGTTGCAGCACTGTTGGCTGCGTCAGGAGGCATGTGGCGGCAATCGGTGAGCGCGCCAACAGCACTGTAGCTAGCTTAGTTACCTTCTAGCTTGTGTAGCTTAGAAGTAGCTCTTGAGTGGCTAATTGGCTTGTGTAGCCTTGTTAGTCACATTGCTTAGTTTGTGTAGCTAAGTAAGTTAAGCTCTCTAGTTGACTTGTGTAGTCTTGCTAGAGAGCATTGCTAGTGAGCTTAGGTGCTTTGTGCTTTGCTTACTAGTATGTGTAGGAGCTCCAAGTTTGCTTAGAGTACTAGTTGCTTAGGTTTGTGTGACCTTGCAACCTAGACTGTTTAGGTGAGCCTCCTAGCTTAGCACCTTGAGTAGCATAATAGACATCTTTGCTAGGTGCTAAAGTAATAGATAGAGGGGTGTAGTCTTGGCTAGACCGATAGTTTTAATTCCGCAATAGTTTCGGTTAGCCAAAGCGATTAAATTTTAGAAAAGACTATTCACCCCCCCCTCTAGTCCGCCATCTCGACCCTACAAGTGGTATCAGAGCTTGGTCTCTCATTTGTGGTCTTTACCGACCCAAGAGGATGGCGTTTTATGGGCTAGATGTTGATTGTCCACACATTTTTTATGGCACACACTTTGCACGATGGAATGATTGGATGGTGTGTAATTTCAAATTTATTGGCCCTCAAATGTGGTGGATCGTAGATGTAGGATTTTCTCATGTGTGGGATGAAGAGAACCTAACCCAAGCATAAGAGAAATGCCTAGATCTTGAGATCCAAGCTACTAACATCATGTATAGATCTTTGACTCAAGGAATATTTGAAGAGATCATGGATATGAAGACACCTCATGAGATTTGGTCCTATCTCATTGAAAATATGGGACGGTCTCAAGTGATGGTGATGGGTTAGTGGCGCATGAGGATGTTGAGCATGACCACAACTTGGTGATTGTGGAAGATTACTCCACCTTATGGTCAAGTGATGATGATGAAAGATCAACTACAAGCACACTTGACAAGATTGATGATGATACCACAAGTGTTGCAAATGATGATGCTACTCCATGCACACTTGGGGTGATGAAGATGGTTCATGCTCGGTTGATGATGTTATCACAAGCTCTACTACATCACCACATTGCTCTATGTCACAAGGTGACACAAAGGTATCAAATAGCAATGTTGTTGATCATGTTGATTCATATGATGAGCTTGTAGATAAACTTGCTAGAATGACCATGTCTTTAGTGAATGAGAAAACTAAAACGTTGTCTTTAGAAAAAGAAATCTCTTCACTAAAGAAAACTTGTGAACAACAAAAGAAAATGTTTTACACTTCTAGTTGTTCACTAAAAGAGCTTAATGAAACTCATGAGGAATTTGTTGATTCTCATGAAGAATTAATTGAAATGCATGCTTCACTCCTTAAAGCTTCAACAAAGAAAATCACAACTCTAAAAGATTCATGTGAAGAACATAAGCACTTACTTGATGTTCTTAAATCTTCACATGAAGAATTAAAGCTAGATCATGAGCACCTTCGTGTATCTCATGAGGCCTTGGTTCACAAACATGGTGATCTAATAAGTGAGTTTATGAATCTTAAAAAGGATGAAAGCTCATCACATGGGTCAAATGATCAATCACATGTTGTTACTAACCCTTGTAATGTAGGCAAGAAGCATGTATCCACCTCTTGTGACGATCTACTTGATATTCCATGTTCTTCACATATAAATACTTGTTCTACTTCTATGTCTTGTGAGATTAGTCTTTTGAAGGAGAACAATGAGCTCAAAAATGAATTGAAGAATATGAGCAACAAGTTAGAGAGGTGCTACAACTCCAAAGTAACTTTTGAGCACATGTTGACAAACACAAGAAGCTATGGTGACAAGAGTGGAGTTGGATTCAACAAGAGCAAGGGCAAGAAAAAGATGAAGAAGTAAGAACAAAAGAGGTTATCTCATTTCATGTGCTTCATATGCCGTGATATGGGACACCTTGCAAATGGTTGCCCAAACAAAGAGAAGCTCAAGTTGAAGAAAGAAGAAGAGAGGCTAAAGCATGTCAAGTGCTTCAAGTGTCACATTTGGAGTCATCTCACCTCAATGTGTCCAACCAAGCAATTGGTGAAGCAACAAGTGAAGCCTCAAGCTATGCCACAAGTCACATCCCAAGTGCAAGACAAGATCAACCATCAAGATGATGATTTGGGGATGATGAAGAAGAAAAAGACTAGAAGAGGTGGCAAAGCAAGAACAAGTCATCTAACTCCCATTCAAGATGACATGATGATGAGCAAGAATCAAGAGAAGAAAGATTTGGCTCACATCAAGTGCTTCAAGTGTGAAGATATGGGACACTTTGCCTCAAAGTGTCCTACCAAGCTTGAGATGAAGATTCAAGCAAAAGAGAAGAGGCAAGGCAATGAGAAGCACAACATGAGCAAGGAAGATAAGGTTCAAGCAAAGAGAGTGTGCTACTCATGTCGGAAAAGGGGACACATGGCTCATTCATGTCCCCTAGGTATGACTTCTAAGCCTATTTCCATTGATGATGATCATATGCTTAGAAAGGATGGTAATGGTACCTCTATGGTTGCTATTGCAAAACATCCCTCTATCCATACTAAGGCATTGCCTAAGTATGTTGCTCCTAACTTGAGAGGACCCAAACTAGTTTGGGTACCATCAACAAGTGGATGAATGTGTGTAGGTACCATTGGCATTGGAGGCTTGATTCAATTGATTGCATCTAGTTCATCATATGATTGAGTCAAGTAATGAAGCTTAGTGAAAGTTTTATTCCAAATTCCAAGTCAAAAGAATGAAGTCCAAAGTGCTACAACATACAAGTGCATGATCAAGTTGTGGTGGTTTATTGGATTATTTGAAGGCTTGCAAATATTCTAGTTGAAGCTTGCTAATGGATTGATCATAGTCTACTAAGGTATATCTCGTGTTGATCAAGTTCATTTGGGTTTGTATAAGATGTTTCAATTGGATATGCACATGATGCATATGAGTTGATTGAATTGGATACATATATATGCACTAGTTGCTTGCTATAAGTTGATTGAATGGATTAAATGCTTAGTGATCAAATTTGAGTTGATTTGAATGGATATGATCTAGAGACTACTCTTAGTAAGTGGATTGAATGGATATATGTCTATTGAAAGTGTTCAAACAAGTTGGATTCAATTTTGGTTCAATTTGAAGAAGTATAGCTCATAGTGTTGAAATTTGTCCTATATTCAAAATCTGAGCTAGCTGTGATCATAGCCATGTTTGAAAGATCAAATCTATTTGGATTGGCTTGAAATTTGGTATGCATGCTCTACACTTATGGTATTAGTTTTTGTGCAAATTTCATGGGTATTGGATAAGGGATACTTCGGTTTTGGAGTGGATCTTGTCTACACATGTGTAACAGTTTTCAGCATGTACCTAGGTGGGAAGATGTGAAATCTGGTAGCAATCTAGTAATCCAATGACACTAAAAATTTTATGACTGCTAGATGACTTAGTGAAGCACATCTCCACCAAATTTTATGATCATTGGATAAGTACTTTGGGATTTATGATATATTCTATGAAGAGTACATAATCTGCTAGAAAAGTGACATTTATTGGATTGATCTAGAGTCACTTAGATTGAAAGGTCCTCAAGTTGGAATCATGTTTATAAGTGATTGAGGCGCCTATGTTTTATTTTGGTTCAAGCTAGAAGCATGACAAGCATTGAGTACAAGGCCACTTGATTGTGAAGCACTTTTGATACTCAAGTTGAAGATCAAGATCAAACCCAAGATGAAGATGAAGTTTAAGTTCTAGTGATGATTGAAGATCATTGGATAGAAAGAAAAGGACTTAAACAACATAGTTTGAGCTCATATTGGATTCATGTTCACTCATCAAATGGAGTTCAATAATTGGTTCAATCAAACAAAGTCAATTCAAGTGAGTCGAAGGATGATTCTTAGAGATAGGTCACTTCTCCCTAAGTGTAGGGGTTTACCGCCATTGTGTAGGTAAAACCAAGTGTGGTACATGGAAGGCTAACATGGAAGTGGTGATCTAGGGGTCATTTGGATGCTTAGTTGAAGAAATCAATAGGATTGATCAAAAGAAAGCAAGCAACACCCAAAAGAGAGAGATTCATGAATTTAACCTACAAGTGGTACATCATTTGGTACTCTCTCATGCAAGCAAAGATCAAGAAAGAAGTAAGTCAACCGCAACAAGAAAGTGCACTTGATCTTTAGTGGTTCTCAAATCATATGGGTGAAGAATGGAATTCATATTGGTATTCATTGGTCTTCACCATGCTCTTAATTGGACTTCACATCGCTAATTGGATATGAAATCTATATGACTATCCTCTACTCCAACATTGCAAAGGTGAAATTGTTTGACATATGCAAACATATTGCTCTAGGACATGTTTAGTGCATATAGTCATACATAGTGCTCATTCATTGAAAATCAAATGAATTTTATGCTTATAGCCTACCACTATAGCTTGATTGAGTTATTTAATCTAGTGGTAGTATATGAGTATGTTCATGAGCTAGTAAACCCAAGTACTTGATCTATTTTGGATTGCAATCAAGTGACAAGTACAACCTCTATAAGATAACTGCTTAATATGTGTGAACAAGCTTAGAGAGGGTTTAAACCGGACTTGAAAGCTTATGCTATTCATTATAGTTCAAGTCAAACATAGAAGCTCATGAAGATGAATCTAGTTCAAGCACAAGACAACAATGTAAATGGATATCAAGATGTAACTTACAATGATATCTAGACTTATGCTAATCTTTCAAATAGTATCAACTTTCATATTGGTACTTGCAAAAGATGTCTAGTTCTAGCATACTTGTGATGATCCACATTGAGTTAATTCAAATAATTCTACAAGTGGTAATCTCACAAGAGATATCCTACAAGCTAACAAGTGATCCTCAACTTTAAGTGATCAAATCAAAGTTCTCTTGCTTGCAAAGCTTATTTGGATGACATTCACTTTGACCAAAGGAGAGTTGCCTCACTCAATGGTATCATGGTCAATGATCTTACATGAAGAGTCATTCAATACATATGTGTTAGTGTCCATCAAAAAATATCAACCATCTACCCTAGTGCAACCTTTGCATCAATAAAAAAAGTATTACCTTTTATGGAAATTGATGACAAAGGGGGAGATATTAGTGCAAAGATATGAACATATATTGGACATGCACTAAGAGGGAGAGACATGGACATGGACAAAAAGGGAACAAGATCAAAGGATCAAAGTCTTGGACTAAGTGATGCATACAAGTAGGGGGAGCAAGCTCATGAACTTGGTTGATTGCATTTGATATGTGCATATATTCATGTGTTTGCTTGCATATTGCATAAGTATTATCTTTATATGCATTCTTGTGTGGTGTATGCTAGTTATAGGATTTATATGATGACTTGATAAACTAGCATGTATAGGTTGGTAAGCTAGATAGTTGTTCTAATAAGTGGTATCTAGAAACCTTGCTTATAATGTTGATCTCATGAGGTTTCTAGTGTTTTTTATGCTATCTAGCTAACCATGGAGATGCTAAGAATGAACTTCAAATGAAACTACAATGAGTATATTCAAAGGTTTATCCTATAACCCTTAGCATCACTTAGTAGTGCTAGCACTCCCAAAATTCCTATTTATGCATGTGTGCAAGGCTTAAACCAAATCTTATTAAGCACACATGTAGGGGGAGCTATCACTACCAAGTCGGATTTTGTGGCATTTATCCAAATCTTGGCATAGATCTTAAATGATGGATAAATGGCATAATGTCCAAAATGATCTTAATTTCCATATCTTTGTAGAGTTGTCATCAATTACCAAAAAGGGGGAGATTGAGAGTTCCTATGTGATTTTGGTAATTGAGTGACAACTTAGGTGAACTAATATGTGTTCAAGTGATATATACACAGGAGATTAGTTCACATGTGATTGTGTGATGAAGGAGCTTATTGCACATGAGACATGACATGAAGTCATGTGATCAAGGTGGAGAAGATTAAGATGAGGCTTGGCTTGATGGACCGGTTGCAAGTGTGAAGGGCAAGCGGGTGATGCTTGGCGCCGATGGACCAAGGCAACGGTGAAGAACAAGTGAGGTCAAGATCGATGAACCAACACGGTCATGTGATGATATGGAGTGGATCATATCATTTGACAAATGGTTGGTGCATGTGTTACATCAACATTGGAGAAGGAGATGGAATAGAATGTGCAAGGCAAAGGTATAACCATAGGGCATTTCATTTCACCGGTCATAGGTGTGTAGAGAAGATTATGACCGGGTTTAGGATAGATAGCCGTACTACCAAGAGAAGCAAACTTGTTTGCATATCGGTTATCTAGTGCCACCGTGAGCGATCTAACTTTGCGATGTATTAGGATCGAGTGGCGTCGTGAGAAGCAAGTGAAAATGCTTTGAAAATGATTGTAAAAATGCTAACACACATGCACAAGGTGGTGACCACGTTTGTGTTAGCACTTGAGAAGCAAGGAAGAAGTGGCAGCTCGGTTTGGCTCGGGTATGAGCTCCGGACGCAAGGTCCGGATGCAAGGGTGCTACTGGTCCAGACCATCGCGGATGCGTTCGGAAGCAAACCCTAGCATGCCTGATCGGGAGCAGGAGATCCGGACGTTGTTTGTCATTCGGACTGGGAACTCCGGACGCTGCGTCCGGAGGTTTGCCCTCTCTGTAACGGCTCTGAGTGAAGAACCGGACGCTGTTTGCCGTCCGGACCGCGCGTCCGGTGTCTCGCGCTCTCTGGAGTGGAGGTCCGGACGCAGGTTGATGGTCCGGTGCAGCACTGTTGGCTGCGTCAGGAGGCATGTGGCGGCGATCGGTGAGCGCGCCAACGGCTCTTTCAAACGGGAAGAAGGGACCGGATGCAAGCTGCATGGTCTGGACCCGCACTGTTGAGTGCGTCCGGACCCTCTGCAGGAAGCCCAGTGAAGGGGAAAACGGCTAGTTTGTTTGGCTAGCCTATAAATAGCTCATGGTCGGCCCTTGGGGCTGGTTGAGCACCTTGGGGTTGTGTTACCCTTAGTTGTGCTTGATTGGGAGCCCTCTAGCTCACACACACTTGATAGAGTTCATCCAATTGTGTGAGAGAGCGATTACTAGTGCGTTGCTTTGAGAGATAGCTTCATGTAGCACTAGGTGATCGACTTGCAAGCTCGTGGTGCTTGTTACTCTTGGAGGTTGCCACCTCCTAGATGGCTTGGTAGCTTGTGGCTCCGTCGAAGCACGCAAGAAGCTTGTGCGTGGCTCCGGAGAAGAGATTTGTGAGGGGTATTGTGCTCGCCCCGTGGGAGATCGCGAAGAGCAACTCTAGTTGAAGGTATCGTTGAGTGCCCTCATCTTGTGTTGGTTAGGCGGCGACCCTTGAGGGGGTTAGGCAGTGAGGCCTGTAAAAAGTCGTAAATCTCCAAGTGAGTGAGCCGATACAACGGGCTAGCTTGGTGGCGACCAAGTGAACCTCGGGAGAAAAATCACCGTGTCAACCTTGTGTACATCTTCTCGGTGGTTTGCATTCTCCAAATCACTAGCTTGTATTTACTTATTCATACTTATGCTAGTGATTAGTTGTTGCTCTTGTAACTAGTTTAGCTTGTGTAGCTAGCTTAGTTACCTTCTAGCTTGTGTAGCTTAGAAGTAGCTCTTGAGTGGCTAATTGGCTTGTGTAGCCTTGTTAGTCACATTGCTTAGTTTGTGTAGCTAAGTAAGTTAAGCTCTCTAGTTGACTTGTGTAGTCTTGCTAGAGAGCATTGCTAGTGAGCTTAGGTGCTTTGTGCTTTGCTTACTAGTATGTGTAGGAGCTCCCAGTTTGCTTAGAGTACTAGTTGCTTAGGTTTGTGTGACCTTGCAACCTAGACTGTTTAGGTGAGCCTCCTAGCTTAGCACCTTGAGTAGCATAATAGACATCTTTGCTAGGTGCTAAAGTAATAGATAGAGGGGTGTAGTCTTGGCTAGACCGATAGTTTTAATTCCGCAATAGTTTCGGTTAGCCAAAGCGAAAGTTTTAGAAAAGACTATTCACCGCCCTCTAGTCCGCCATCTCGACCCTACAGGTACCACCTTGCCTAGGGGGTAGGCGGTATCCTAGGCGGTTCCAACCCGGTGGCAGCGGTATGTGCCCGTAGATCCAGCCAAGCCACGGAGCATGCGGGCTTGATGCTGGCGAAGGTCGCCGGTGGGGGAGGAGGAGCGTCGGGCGGAACGACGGGCACATGCTTGTTCGGCGGTGGAGCGAGAGAGAGAGAGATGTGCAGGAGAGGGAGAGGAATCAACTGTTTTGGGGGCGGATTGAGATAAATGCGACCATGCGGGTGAGAGAGAGATGTGGGCATGCGGGAGCGGACAGATAGACGTTGGGTCCGTGTGTGGCTGGGTGGGAGGAGGCAACAGGGATAAGGTGTACGTGGGGGGTGGAATTAGGCGAAGGGATAGAGGATAAGATGGGTTGGGTCTCTTCAATGGGTCTTTCTTCCAACTTTATGTCCATAAGTCTTCTATTTTTTCTTTAACTTAAAGGTAATTTAAGGTAACATATATATGCATATAAAAATATTAAAACGCCTAGGCTCGCCAGCGCCTAGAAACTGCCTAGAGCCTTCTTGAACTTTGGGAGGAACTAAAGAAAATGGTGTACAATTTGCAGAGAGTGGATAGCTTGAGCTAGGGGTGTGGATCCAGTTAGTAGACTCATTTATCTAACCCTAACAATCATATTAACATATCGATACATATCTTTCTCTTATTTTTCCCATGCCATTTAAGATGTCAAAATGATTTTGAATTATGGATCATAGGCATTGCAACAAACATAGCTTCATTTGGAGAACAAAAAACAAAAACGAGCCCTACTTTGGAGGTTAAGCATCGTCATTTTGCTAACAGAAGAGAAATAAGTTATTTCTGCTATATTTTATTAAAAAATATACCACACAACTACTCCCTCGATTTTAAATTATAAAATGTTTTGAGGTTTCTAGATACACATCTTTTGTTATGCACTTAATACGCAGTTTATCTAGATATAAATAACAAAAATAATATATTTTAAAGTCAAAATATTTTATCATTTGGAATAGAGGGTGTACATTATAAACTATAGTAGTTTTCTAACCAATAATAAGCACACTATTCAAACTTTATGAGCTCAACCCTCTTGTTCGTTAGCACCGTTTCAAAACTTTTTAGCGAATGAACAATATTTTTTCTCATAACAAATCAACATAAACATTCAACATAAGCTAAATTTTAGCAAAACGAATAACACCTTTCTATCTCCAATAGAATATGATTTGTAGTCATGCATATTCACATAGAATACTTTTTCATAAATCGATATTGGATTTTTAGACACCATTATTGCCCCATGGGACTAGATGTGGATTTAAGTAGTATGGTTTAGAAATCAAGTAGGACATAATTTTGATAGACCAAGTAATAAGGTTACCCCTTTGAAAAAATATAGGTCAAATAATACACCACATCTATAACTACCCACCTCATGATGCCTTGCAAGCAACATTTTTGTGTCCCTTTATATCCTTTTACAGATCAACCATAGTATCGAGTAAAAACAAGCTAATTAGAATTCTTAAACATCGTTATAGTATAAAAGGCTCATATGCACTCCAGGAATAGTCGCACACATGAGTTGACAAACTATAAAAAGTATCATCACAATGCTTATTACATAGCGAAATAAATATTCATTACAGAGTCTGAAACAAATAAATATTAAACTAAACGACGACTTCTGTGGAAGCTCCAAAGAGACTGGTTGACTTCAAGTCTAGTACTCATTGCGGTAATCATCAACCCAATCTTCATCTGTGATGTTTGAATGCAAGGGTGAGCACATACGTACTCAACAAATACAACATGGGGTTTATGAAGCTCAAAAAGGATATGCATTGGTTTATAGCAGTAAGCATTTTAAGTATGTCAAGTTCATATTAATATCAACAATTGCCAAGGTAATGCATAAGCTCAAATATCCATGATCATAAAGTAAATGACAATGATACAATAAATAAATAATACTTACATAAGCCACATAGAAATAAGAACCCAATAATTTTGTGAGTTTTCCGAGTCGCTCGTGTCCTTGAGCACGGCTATCATGATAGTTTTTAATTCTACGCAGAGGTGTACATCTTTACCCACGAGTCGTGAATTGCCCTTTTGCCTGAGGAGATCAGCCTCTTAACCCACTTTCAAGGAAGGTCGGCAGGGTTCACTATGAAACCTTTCAAGGGTTCGTCTAACAAGCTAGGGTCGCAAGGTTCGTGGCAGGGGATGTAAAGCCAACCTGTCTACGGTCACACTTCTTTACGGTTATGCTCATAGATTAGGAACCACACTATACCCGTCTTGACACGCTCCTATTTGCGCCATAAAGGTAACCACTGAACAAGCTATAAAAGGTCCCCATACTGAGCTAAAGTCAGAGCCATATAGCCCTCGTGGTTGTAGTGTATATCCCAACTTTTGCCCTACAGATAAGCTCCTATAATCCAATGTTGCTAAAAGACGAGTTTTACCATTATTGCATATAGTCATTAATAGGTTAAGATCATGTACATCTGGTATGAACACTAGCAATACTAATCATATGTGATGATCAAAACATAGGTGACAAGATATTCAGGATATCAATGTCTAGGATCAAACTATGGTAATCAAGGAATCATGCGTATGAATTATACTTTATTCATGAATAGGACAACAAGGATAATCTCATGTTATACTTGCCTTATTCAAAGTATTCTTGCTGGTCCTGCTGATCTTGATCGAAGGAAAACTCTGATCTTTCAACGGGCTGCTCAACGTCTATAACCGATCATCAAACAACACCATACAACCAACGGGCAAACATACACGAAGCAAACATAGCTATAATTAGAACAGTACACTAACAGTAAGAAAATAATATGAAAATTTTATAAAACTAATCTACGTATCGCTACGATCACATAGAAGTTTCGTGCACGAAAAACGGAGCTAAAACGACGAAGTTACAAATTAAACGAGTTTTCCTATACAAAATATATTAATTTAAATTTAATCATGAAATTAAACTTTTTCAAAACTAACCAAGAGTGGTATTAACATATTTATAATTTTATTACGAATCTAACGCAACTTAAACGGATCAAATCGGATTTAAAATGAGAGAGTTATAAGCGTTTGAATCTGGATGGTAATTCTGTAAATATAGATTTTTCATATATTTTGAATAAAAACAGATCCGAATAAGATTACACTTTCCAGTGGCGCAAGCGTACTCAAGTTGGGCGCCATGGACGGCGGGTTGACACCCAAATCTTCCAGGGTCTCTTTAACAAAAGTGACCCCGAAGGGGTATCCTCGATTTCAGACCGTGGATCCAAGATCGGATGGTGGAGATTAGATTTTGGAGGGAGAGAGGGGAAACAGAGGGTGGCCGGCTGTGCTACAGAGCGAGCGCGGCGGTGCTCCATTAATTCCGACAATGAGCTCGCCGACGCGGGCGGTTCCCGGTCCACGGACCACCAAAATAGAAACCAAGATGTCCGGGAGAGAGATGGGAACGGCGCGAGCTCACCTAAGGTGTTCGCGCAGACTGAGGTACGACGGAGGCGACTGGCGACGACGAGGAACGGGTGCGGGCTCTCTGTACACGACGACGAGCTGGTGAGAGCGATTCGAGGTGAAAACGAGGAAGGGGAAGGGACCCCGGTGCTCCTTACCGTGCTCCGAAGGGAGATGAAGTCCGGCTGTTGGCAGTGGAGCTCGACAGGGCACCCATGGCGGCGGCGGCGGTGCTCGAGCTCGCGGCGGAGCTGCGAGTAGGACGTGGGCGCGTAGTAAAAGGGAAAAACGGAGGAGAGAGGGTTGTCGTACGATTTAAAAGGGGTGCCGAACCGATTTGTCAGGTAACCGCGGTGATTGGGGAGCTCGATTGCTCCTTTGATCGAGCTCTGCTCGGTTTTCGTCGGACCAGAAAAGGGAGGAAGAGAAGGGCGCTGACGCGCGGGGTCATGGTGTCAGCAGCACAAGGGAGGAAGAAGGAGGAGGGATGTTTTTTTTTTTGAGAAAGAGAAGGAGGAGGGATGTGGCACGGCTGGGCCAAGGCTGGGGCGGCTTGAGCCTTGCGCGAAGGAGAGAGAGAGATGGGCCACGCGCTGGGAGCGGGCCAAGGCCAAGGGGAGGAAGAGAGGCCTGCTCGGGCTGGGCCAAGCGGCCAAGAGAGAGGGAGGGGAGGTCTCGGGCCAAAATGAGAAAAAAGAGAGGGAGAGAAAAGAAAAGACTTTTCAAATTTCCAGAACTTGATTTTCAATTAAATTTTCAAAAGCATTTTCAAACTCAGTTTTGGATACTTTTCAAAACCACTCAATACAAAACATTAAATGCACCAGCATGTATGCAAAGTCATGTTTCTATATGGCATTTTTATTTTCACCAAACCTTTATTTATTTTCACTAGATTTAATGCATAACAATAATTGCATAAGGAATTTTTTTATCCTATTCCAAAGCATGCAAATTTTGGGGTGTTACATAGTACAATGTGTTGCATGAAGTCATCTTAAAATTCAAGCACTTGAAATATAGGAGAAGTGAACAAAAAGAAGAACATGCATTTTTTTTAAAAACATCATCAGATACCATTAAAGGACAATTGTTTCTAGGGCTAGTATAATGCCCGTGCTAACGCTACGACTTTATTTTAGGGTTATACATGAAAACAATCAAATGGTCATATTTCTTCATAGTTTTAGCTACCAGTAAACTTTCAACACGAAAAAAAATAACAGTAGCAGCACAAGTAGCATAAAGAACCTAGTTAATCAACTCGGCAAAATGACCATAGGAGGTAAGTGGCCATTGATCATCATAATTATTTTAACATTGACTTATGTTGATGAACAACTCTACTCTTCCTCTGATTTCAAATCTGTCAATGAAATTGTCGCTGAGCGTCTTGCCATTATCGATGAAACTTGATGACAACAACCTTGTAGAGAAGAACCAAGATGTTTTCACCCATCAATGCACAAAGATAATGTCCAACTCAAACAAAGCCTTCAGTACCTCACTCAAGATTTCCTCTTGACAATATTGCTGAATTCAGCACATTTGACTTTAATTTCGCACACAATTCTGAGTCAAAATCCTAGAAACTGGCATCAAAATCTCATGATCTATAGCTTTAATCTTCTCATGATCTATAGCTTTCAGAATCTTTGATGTATTCCTCTTCTTCAGGCAGCAGTGAATGCCTTCTTCACTGCACCACTCTGTGACCCGACAGGGATCACCTTCAGCACATTAAACCTCACCGTCTTGGACAGTGGCCTGCATACGCACATGGCAGAACAGTGAATTTTCGAGAGTTCAGAGTGGCATCGAACAGATATTTCCGCAGCAGAAAATCTAGTATCTATAATAATGCCATGATCATATTGGGAAAAGTGGTGCAAATGTGGAGATATGTTATGGAAAGACCAAGCTTAGCTTCAAAATAATCAGAACTGTCTTTTTACCTGCACTGGCCAATGATCACATGGTCTCCTTCCTTTACACGAAAGCAAGGGGAAATGTGGGCGGGGATGTTAGAGTGTCTCTTCTCATACCTATATAAGAATACCAGAATTCTGAGTAACGCGATGATGAAAAAGAAAGAACCAATACATTTCATATATTTTAAGGGAGCATGAATGTTCATAAAGAATCTGGTACATAAAGAAGCACGTGTGTACATATAATCAAGGAGGAACTAAAAGACCAATTGTCACGCCATTCATACTTTTTCTTCTTGTCACACCTTCAGTCTGTATATAAAGCATATAGCATAATTTTCATGTCAATGGGCATTAAGAGAACCAGGCACTCATTGCAATGTAGAAACATTGCCACATGCTTGCTAATGTTTTCTATTTCAGTACAGCCCAAGTGTTGCAGAAAGGGTCAAACAGTTGAGTGACGGATAGCTTAAATAGGGCACATTTATAACAGATAAAATCAAGTTTGATTAAGTTTTTGATTCTCTGCTAGTCTCTTAAAAGTAATGAATCAACACTACAAGCCCGAGCCCATGAGTAAGTTAAATTAAGCTAACAAGTAATATCAAATTAGGGAGTTCTGAAATGACAAATTGTTAGACAAGCAAGCTCCAGGACAAACCTTCGATGGCTTCCCTGGGAGTCTTGAAACCAAGGCCAATTGTTCTTCCAGAACCTGTTGCCCCCCTTGTCGGGCTTATTCCCCTTGGCAGCCTTCTTCGAGCTGCAACATTATACAAATGAAACCATGATTAGTAGGTCGTTACACAACGAAATACCACAAACCAATTTACAAAGAATAACACTACTTTCTCTTACCAGAGAAAACCTTTAGGCTGCTTGAGGAAAGCCTTCTCTATCTGCAAAAACCATATAAGTATTTAATTTTTATTACAGATAATGCCCGTGCTAACGCTACAGAAACAATACTTACAATTAATATGGTGATAACAGCTATACAGAGAAATTTGGGGAAAAAAGGAACTACAGTTGCAAATGCAAATAATGTGTTACAGAGAACAATCTTAGGCAATAAAAAAAATCTTACTTCTAAAATGGTATTGCAAATAAGTTTCATTGTGCTAGTCAACATGTACCTGGGAGACATGATATAACCATTAGCAGTTAGGAAACTGTGATTTACATATTCTGGGAGAAGGCTTGCCCATATGGCAATTAACTGGGTCCCAACTCATAGTAAGCTTGGCTAAATTATGCTCTAGGAATAGAAAGAATTTTACTGCATACCACTCATGTGTAGCCCATACTGAATTTTCCTCTTGCTCATGCAAGGCAAAAAGAAAGAGTTGTTCCTTACTGTCATGTTGATCAGCTCAGTCCTTGAATCCAGTCTCCTTCCAGACAACAACCCAAACCTCGATGTGGTGCGCCTCTTAGCGTTACTAATCCCTTTTTTACAGAGAGAATAAGAAGGGTTTAGAAGTTGATTGGCATCAATGCAAACTGCAGTAGTATATTTTTTTTAAAAAAAAAAAGGAGAGAGTGGTCTAAAGTTGTAGTATGAATGGACCTGCAGCTCACACACATGACAGAAGACACGATCAACACCACATCACTTTGTACTTAAAACAAAAATTCTCTACTCTTATCTAGGATTACATGCAGCCAAAATTGGGTCATGCAAAGTCAAAGAAATAATCCCAACATTTTACACTACAACTACAACAACGTGACAATGGTAAAATAATAAAGACAATATGTTTGAACATGAGTTACCATATTGTTGAGCGCATAGCAAATATATAATCAAGATTTTCATAGGGTCCGGCCTCCGCTTGTCGTGCCACCCTTCATCCTCCACCTTACATCGCTCATTCCAGTCTCGTATCTCCCTCCACCATGATGTCTCTACAATGCAACATTGCCTATTGGTCTTGCCTCCACTTGCTCGGAGCAAGCACATTAGACACTTGCACAGCCCGAAGTCCGCTTTTCCCTCACCTTCAGACCTTCAGATTTACTGAACATCAATATGCACAATTAGTTGACACGGGTTCACCAAAGCTCATAGTGCAAATTCAATGTTTCCAAATATTTTGCTCTTGATAACCTATCATATATAACCATGGGGGTTCAGACCAGATTCCGAAACCTGAAAAATGAAAACAATCAACGACAAGCTTAATGCAAGGCAAACAAATCAACCTTTTTTTATTAAAAAATCAAAATAAGAGAATATCTTTTGTTCTGTCTATGTGCAAATTTTCATTATGAGGGCATAAGCATATAGGTACCTAATGACACAATGTGACCCCCTAAGCATATAGGAACTTTTATATTCAATTTCAAAATGTGCCAAAAATTCTTCATGTTCTGCTCCCTGCCACAATATGGATACCTGGTGCAAGCGGTAGAGCTTTACCGCCTGTGACCAAGAGGTCCAGGGTTCAAGCCCCAGCCTCTGCACATTTGTGCGGGAAAGGCTGCGGGCTATTTCCCTTCCCTAGACCCCGCAGTGCGGGAGCCTACGGCACTGGGTACGCCCTTTTTTTTTATGAACACAAATTGAACAGCTGAAAAAGTTTTTTTCACAATTTTTTTCATTCGAGCAAACCAACCACATTTATTCACATCAAGCATTTATGTTACAATACATCAAAATTCTTGAATAGATCAATAACAAAGGTCTGGTCCTTTTTAAGGAACTTCTCAGTTGAATCCTTAGACTGAAGCCTAATGACTCACACACCGGTATTATTTTTTACCCAAGGTAAACTTGAAATTCATGTGACACTTTTCACACAGACAAACATAGTTGTCACAAATATAATTCCAATGCCTAGGAGCATAGCAAAGCCGCACTGACTCGCAAATACATGGAAAATTCCTAATGAACGTAGCATGCACATGGCAAAGTTAAAAAAAATAACAAACTGACCGCATTGACTCACAAATATGTCCTATTGAAACAGCTAGCTAGTGATTAAATACAAATTAAAATATGTTAGAGAGCAATAAAAAAACCCAATAACACACCAATAAGACATCAACCAAACTGCTGCTGGTAAACTGAAAATGGCAGAACATTTCAGAAAAAAAATGCGGCAGGAATTCAGTTCACACATATCAATATACCAATGCTGTAATTTCTTATGCTGTTATGTAAGCAATAGCAAAATTTTAGACAGGTGAATATTCTGCATGCCATGACACTCACCAAGATGACAAGTCGGAGAGACGTGTGTGGGGTAGTATCTTTGCCACTGGAATAGGAACCTGTCATTATTTGAGAAAATAATAGCAGTGAGCTTTGTTCTTGTATAAACAATGAAAATGTAAAATGTGTTATCAAATGGACAAACAATAATGGCAAAAACGCAATGGGGTCAAAGGAAAATGATCCAAACCTGTGAATCAAAGTTCACTTCAGCACCTTCCCATCGAGCGTGACTCTATTATTTCCCGAGCGAACGAACAGAAACATGCTTGTAGTCCTATATAGTTTAGTACGGATACTGGACCAGAGATATGCGTAGAAAGTTTTTCTGTTATAGGGAAGGACAATAACCTTTTATAACTTGGCCATTTCCAAGAGTAAATTCAAACCATCATCTCTGTCATAGTTAGAATATAAAATTGATCCATCAGTGAGACAATTAGCATATGGAAAGTACAAAGGAGTGCTTTAATCAAACATGAAAAGGCAAACCATATATGAGACAAGATATTGCATCTACATACATTAATTGTGTCAGTTAAAGTATTCGCCCGGGATCCCTGCGCCTTCGCCCGGGATGAATCCGTCGCGGTCCATGTCCCACGACCGGGACGCCCTGCTTCGTCCTTGGTCAGAGTACCGCAGCAGCCGCCATCGCCTCCGGCAGCGGCCGGAGCTAGGGTTTCTTGGGCACGCGGCGACCGAGTCCAGTAGAGCTCGCGGCTCTGGAGAGGCGCCGTGGGGCCGCGGGCAGGCGGCGCATGGTGGTGGTCGCGGCGCGCGGCAGGACCCGCGTGCTCGCGGTCGGCAGAGGCGGCGCGGGGTGTCCGCGGCTGGCGGCTGGCGGCAGGCCCCGCGTGCTCGTGGCTCGGCGGGGCGGGTGGGCGGTCGCGGCGCGACTATCCCCGCGTAGGCGGCGCGTGGTGGTGGTGGCGGCGTGCGGCAGGACCCGCGTGCTCGCGGTTCGGGAGAGGCAGCGTGGGCAGGCGGCGCGGGGTGTCTGAGGCCGGCGGCAGGCCCCGCGTGCTCGCGGCTCGGTGGGGGCGGGGGCGGGTGGGGGGTCGCGGCGTGGCTGCCAGCGGGGGCGGGTGGGGGGCGTTCGCGGGGGGCGGGTGGGTCGGTCGCCGGCTGCCGGCGGCGGCGTGCGAATGGGTTTTTTTCCTCTTCTGATTTTCTTATTTTGAATTGAATGAACGAATCTGAAGAGTCCGTCCGTGACGTGGGATGGGCGGGCGCGAGATGGGAACGGGGAGTGAGAGCAGGGTGAGGGTCACGAGTTGAGATCAGGCTTCCCACTCAAAAAAAAGATTTTAATTATAATAAAATGGAGATATATAATAGTCAGATTATAAACAAGAAGAAGAACATGTAGAATAGTGTGTTTATCATTGGGCTCTGTTGTCTTGGCACTTTGGCAGTGGCACGCAGCAGTGCCCAGTGCACCACACAGCATGGAAAGAAGGGAAACAAATGAGAGGGTATGACAGGTGGAGCCCGCTTGTCAACCGGCATCACCACAACAGCAGCACGGGTAAAAATGATATTTTACAGGGCTGGTCCCATATGTCAGGGTTGCCAAACGGAGGAAAACCAACAGAAGACAGACGGAATGGTTCAGAGAGAAAGAAAGAAAAACACGCTGGCGCAGATGTGCGAATCAATCTTTCAGGGGCACAGAGGAATTAGCCAACTTTTATAATGGCATCGCGGGAAAAGGCTCTCTCCACCAGCAGCATGGGCGCCGAGCGCGGGTCCGTCTGCAGCGCGATGTGCACGCGCCCGCGTCGCCGGCCGAAGATGGTGCTCGTGACGCACGACCCCAGCTGCCGGCGCCGGCGCCTGAGCGTGATCGCCGCCCGCAGCCACGCCAGCGCGTCCACGCGCTTCCTCGACGACGACGACGGAGACTGCTCGACAGACCCAGCGGTGGCGATGTTTGCTCCATCGGGCTCGTCGCCCTCGATGCTCTCTTGGCCGCCGCCTCCGCTCGGCGCCGCCGGCTTGCTCGAGCTCTTCTTCGTTAGCCACGGGAAGTTCCCCCTCCCTCCGCCGCTGTTCGTCGCCGCGGTGGCGCCGGCGCTCCTCGAGCTTGGCAGGGGCAGCGGGGAGGCCGCGCAGAAGGCTCTTGCCATGATGGAATTGGGATGCAAGGGTAAGCTTGCTCGTAGCTAGCTCTAGAGCTCGCTCGATCAGCTAGCTCAATTTGCGTGTGGGCGTGCGCGCGGCGCGTGATGGCAATAATGGGATGTTCTGAGGGCGGGCGGGCGAGCACGCGCGCGCTGTGAGAGTATTTGATGGGCTGCCTTTTAGTGGTGGAGGCGGAGACGAAGTGCCGAGACGCTTTTAAGAGGTTGGCAGGCAGCAGGGTGGCGCTGGACCTGGACTGCTGGGACTCGAGCGCTTTTGCCAAAGCGGCGGGGCGGGGCTGGTCCGCTGGGGGAGCCTGCGGACCCCCACGCCGAGCGGCCGGCGTCTGCGTAAATGCGTTGGTCCGCACGGTCGATGGGGACGGACGTGCGCGGATGCGAGGGCAGGGCCGGGCGCAGCCGCATGGCGCGTCGCGGCGCGCGGGTATACATGCGGCGGCGGCATGGGGCACGGCCGCCTGCCTGCCCGGGTCGTGTCTGCGGTCTGCATGGGTCATGGTTGACGTGGCGCAGTTGACGTTTGTACGTACCAATCCACTGGACTACTACGAGTGGCGGCATCGAACTCAGTGCCACTGTTGTCCGGTTGGCTGGTGCAGCCTGCAACTGACAGCCTGAGGTTCTGTCTGTCACCGAGAGCTAACGTGCGAACAAATCAGAACGAGACGTGTGGGATTCGATCATTCGAAGGTGTACTAGTGTAGTGGCTCCACCAGCACCCGCTAGCTTCAACACCAGGCACCAACACCCGTCCATCAACGTCAGAAAATCTATCACCGCATCTGCGCTTGATGGATCACAGGCCGGTTGTGTGACAATCACCGTTTTCACGCTTGTGCCGACGTTCTACTCCTGTTCACTTGCAGGTGCTCAAGCAGGGAAACGGTGGAGATTTGTCAAGTCTCGCTTTTTCTGATGAGATGTCAGGGTTTTTCTCCACTAAAATATCCCAGCGGCTTCGGCGAACCACGATCACGTACGATCCACGAGCTGGAGCGAGGAGCAAGCTCAAAGTTTACTGCAATCGAAGGCTCGAAGCTCCCGGTGAACTGTGATTACCTCGCCAGATGAGGGAGGTAACCTCGGCCCGGCCACCGGATGTAAATGCGTGATCGATCGGGATCGAATTGGCCATTTGTGCGGGGAGGCTGAGGCAGGGAGAGGGAGGGAGCAACATAGGGCGTGATTGGTTGACGGAAGGAATCCCAACCTGGCCCATGGGATGTAGGTGCGTGACGTTTGGTTGGCTGAGCAGGCCCTTCAGCCTGGCCCAACAGATGCAAAGCATGCCACCCAGCCTGGTTGTGAGCAAACGAAATCTGATTTCATTGCTGGCGATCCTGGCTCACGCAGCGCACGTCGGCAGCGCCCGCGAGCGCTTTTCTTCGCCCCGCCATGCATCGCCGAAGCGCGGGAAGGAGATAGGGTTACCGCCCAGGTTCGCGCCATTTTTCCCTCTGCCGATATATACCGCCGCCGCCACTTCCTCACTCCCTCCGCTTCATTCGCTCAGCTCTCTCCCTCTCGGTAAGCTCTCTTCCTCTCCCTACCCCACTCATGCTCTCTCTAGATGTGCAGTCCCCATCTTCCAATCCTACTAACCCTAATCCTCTAATCTAGTTTATGTTTTTGTTTTCTGCAGTGGGTAATCGATACTGTCGTGCGATTGAGGAAAGGTACGTGTTTCCCCCTGATCTCCTTTTCTTTCTCTCGAATCGTTATGTCCTAGATGCAATTTGTGATTTCGTTTATGCCTTTTAGGGGATCTGGGTTGCTATTGTGATTCTATACAAAGGCAAGTATTTTCAGTACTCCTTGTTGTTCTATCTTCATCTCTTATGGTCTGGATGAGAAAATAGTACTGGTATTTTGTAGTATTGTCACGGGATCTTATATGTAGTTCTTGAAGAAAACAAGTTTTGTACCTTGATGTGAAATTATATTTTGCTAACATATGCAAATCTTCTTAGATCCCTGTTGTTTAGGTGCAATGTGTGATGATTTTTTTTGAGTGGATTACAGGCTTGAATCATTACGCAAATCTTCTTAGATCCCTGCTGTTTATGTGCAATGTGTGATGATTTTTTTGTGTGAATTACAGGCTTGAATCATTACTTTTTCACCATTTATTGGGTGATCTTCTTGCTAGGCTGTAGCAAAGGTAAGCACAGAAACCCTCTATTTACTTTTTCTATTTGGGCTAATTTATCTTGGTCGGCCTTGTTAATGTACTATATATCTGTGTTGATTGTCCGTAATTTTTTAGAGCATTATGCATGGCTTTATTGTCATACTAATTTTATCTAACCTTATGCTAATGTCAATGATATAATTTTTTTTAATTTGAGCAATTTCCATTGTCTGTGATATTTACTAATCTGAGCATATGCTTGTTCAACTAATTTTATCACTTTCCTCTATATGTTCAAGTGCCAATGATGGTTATATTAGTAGCAAAGCATGATATGTGATTATTTTCTTGTTTAGATGGATCAAGAAGAGACTATGCTCCTTCTTATTGTTCAGGCTGTTGCTCTTGTGACTACTATGTATGCGTACTTAGTGAACAACCTTAGTATAGTTGAGAACAGGAGACTCCGGATCACATATGCACCTATGAGTGAAAGGGACAAAGAACGCCAAATATATATGAATAAACTCTACAACTGTAATGACGTAGAGTGTGTAAACATGCTACGTATGAGGAGGGCCCCCTTTTTTGAACTCTGTAACTTGCTAAGGGGAAGGAGTTTGCTTTCAGATAGCATACATAGCTCTGTGGAGGAACAAGTTGCAATGTTTCTACATGTGGTAGGCCATAACCAGAGATTTAGGGTTGTCCATCAATCTTTTGTGATATCTGTTGAGACAGTCAGCAGATACTTCCAACAGGTCTTATATGCTATTGGAGAGCTTAGAAATGAAATGATTAAACCACCAACTAATGACACATCACCAAAGATATTGGGCAGCTCAAGATGGTATCCTTATTTTAAGGTAATAGTTGTGTCAAGTACTTAGGACCATGAGTAATGCATTGCAACACAACTTAATGCCATTGTTGGTGCTCATGTAGGACTGTGTTGGTGCAATTGACGGTACTCATGTCCATGCTAGGGTACCAGCCAAGATTGCATCGGCCTTTAGGGGTAGAAAGCACTACACCACTCAAAATGTACTAGCTGCAGTTGATTTTGACCTTAAATTCACATATGTCCTTGCTGGTTGGGAAGGTTCTGCACATGATGCCCTTATTCTTGCTGATGCAATTGAGATGGCTGATGGTTTTATGTGTACAACCAGGTAATGACACTAACTTTGGTACACACCGCTAGAGTGCACTTGCCTAAGCAAGAGGACTGATGCATGTGCATAATTTTTTAGGGAAATTCTACTTAGTTGATGCTGGATATGCATGTCGTCCTGGATTCCTACCTCCTTATCGTAGTATTAGATACCACCTTAATGAGTATGGTGGTAGGAATTATCCAAGAAATCCAAGAGAGCTCTTCAACTTAAGGCACTCAAGTTTGAGAGTTACTATAGAAAGGGCTTTTGGGGCACTAAAGAATCGCTTTCGCATTCTTGACAACAAACCATTCCATCCCTACAAGACCCAAGTGCAGCCAGTTCTAGCATGTTGCATCCTTCATAATTGGATCCTTGGCCATGGCCAAGATGAATGTTTCCCTCCTGAGTCAGCATGGCTGCCTAACAACAACAATACTGTCGAAGCCAATGGTGTCAATATGGTAGATAACTCTACTTGGGCTAGTAAAAGAGATGAAATGGCTGAGCAGATGTGGAACAATAGGGGCCACTCCCATATCTAGATTGTGTGGTAGTAAGTTATATGTCCTATGGTTGTATTATGCACATTCTATGTTGATGTTGTGAACTCTCTGAGGCTTGTTTACTTCTGGCAATTCAATTTTAAATTTCTGAGAATTATGGCCATTGAGTTTTAAATTTCTGAGGCTTATGGCAATCTAGTTTTAAATTTCTGAGGCATATGGCAATTCAGTTTTTAATTTCTGAGGCTTATGGCAATTCAGTTTTTAATTCCTAAGGCTTATGGCAATTCTAAGGTATTTGTGAAATGATAATAGGACATGGCAGAGATGGGTGATGCTCCTATTGTTGACCTTGGTAGTGAGGAGGTTGAGGTAGTGGCTACTGCTGTTGTAGTGCCTCCAGTGAGGGGTGCACTGCGCTGGACAAGTGTTATGTCTGGCTTTGTGCTGCGCCGCATGTGTCAGCTGATTTCCTCTGGTGTTAGGACTGACAAAGGGTTTAAGGAGGTCCACCTTAAAGCAGTGGCTAAGGGCCTTCAAGAGTTCATTGGCATTGAAGTTACTGGTGTCCAGGTGTATAATCACCTGAGGAAGTGGAGGCAGAGGTGGGTGAAGGTCTCAAAACTTAGAGAGCTTAGTGGAGCACACTAGGATGAGGACAGTTCTATGATCGTACTTGAGCAGGAGCACTACAATGGCCATGTCAAGGTGTGTGTAAACCTTTAGATTCTTGGTGACCCATTATATTTCTATCCTTGTCGACTAATTCATTATGCACTCATGTTAGGCACATCCTAAGGATGCTGACTTCCTTAATAAATCAATTGAGAATTATCAGGAGATGTTGACTATATTTGGGAGTGGAATGGCTACTGGAAAATATGTTATGGCCTCTAGTGAGACATTAGGATGCCCCTCTGACCTTGCTGATGGCTTTATGAAAAATGAGATGTTGGATAATGAACAATCTCCTAAGCCAGCAGAGGATGGCACAAAGTGTCGTGGAGATAGTGGACCCTCTGCTGGTAAGAAAAGGAAGAGGTCAAGCCTTACTGAAACTGAGACTGTGGTTATGAGTAACATGTCCACCATGACAGAAGCTGTTAATAATGTTGCCGATGTCATACGTGCAGTTAAACCTGAGATTGTCCATCCAGACCTATATGGTGCAGTCATGTACATGTCTAGCTTTACTGATGAGGCATTGATGGCTGTTTTCTCTCACTTGCTTGACAACAAGGCTCAGGGTATTGCATTTGTGGGCATGAGCGAGTCCCACTGTGTTCTGTGGCTCAGGACCTTCCTTGCTAAACACTACTACGTGTGAGTAGTGTTGCAAGGACTGCTAGATTGATCCACCCTATTTTGTGAAGTGGCATGGCTTTTGTGTAGTGACTAGCCACCTACAACTTTTGTACAGTGACATGGACACTTGACTTTTGTTGTGACACATGTGTGAGTAGTATTGCAAGGACGGCTAGATTGCAGTTGTAGTAGGATCAGGAGGTAGCCTATGTGCTACTCCAAAGGCTGGTTGTGTGCCCCTCATAAGACTAAGTATTTGAGGAGGCAAGATGTGGATCAATCATCCATATTGATGCATGGTTTATGTAATTTGACATTATATCTACTTCTAGTCCAAACTTATGTGTTGGATTATCATTTCTGTTTGTCATTGCCTATGATGAAATTGTCTACTTTTAATTGCCATTATCTGTGATGAAACTAGAATTTATATTGTTCATGTGCCTCTGAATTTATATGCTCATTCATGAACCCTTACTAGGCATGTTGTATTTTGCACTTCTTGAACCCTCTGTATTTTTTTACAGCTTTAGTGGTGCTCGTGCTTGAGAAGAGGAGAGATAAAACCACATGGCCAATCTTGCATTGAATAATACTTATCCAGACTGTAATCATTGCTACTTTAGTTTGGAAATTAATGTAAATGTTTGTATTGTCTTAAAACATTGAAATCAACTTGTTGGAACTTTGGGAGGTACTCTTACCACTAGATGTAAGAGGTAAGCAGACTTTCATTTATGCAGCCAACCAAACAAGTGTTTGTTGTATCTGAGAATCAAAAAGACAACCTAGTTCATCCAACCAAACAATATCTCAATGCAACCTGTTCTAATTCAACTAACCAACTAAACATAGAGTTGTTGCATGAGATGGGACTGATGGAGAAGGACCTAGCTGCATGATACGAGTCAGGTTGTCCACTTCTCTCAACCAATCACGCCAAAGCGGCGCTGGGTTTATGCCTTCGCGCAACGTAAAAGCGGCAACCACTGACTAGCGGCTTGTGAACTCATGCCCTCGTCCCTCGAGCAACCAGGCTCTGCTCACGGACAGACTGCTCCTGCGCGTCTACTCCGGCGCTCTGCTCTGCCACTCCATCGGCGTCAGCGCCGTGTCGCCGGCTCACATGGTCCGCGTCAACTCAGGTAGCGATCGTGTTGTCGTCGCGGACTCGCGGGCTGTGTCTCCGTGTCTGCCACTCCTATTATTCATATGCCCGCTTGTCGTGATGATACGTATTTGTCACGTTTCAACCATGAATCACTCGAGAATGGTACTGTGCTACTGCTAACTACTGGTAGCAGGCTTGCAGCATCAAGCTCTGGGTACTGGTTCAGTCAGAGACGTGTCGACGATAAGATGGGTATGGGCCAGACCGCACAGTTGACATCGCGGGAGCCGGGAGGCCGCGTCTTTCTTGAGTTGTCTTGATTCTTGGCCCTGGCCTACTCCCGGGATGGCAGGCGTGTTACTGGGCTTGTCCGTGTCCACCAAAATGAAATCGCCTGCCGGTCTCGGTTGCCTGTAGCAAGTTTTAACTTGTATCGGATGGTTCATTTGGGTTGTATAATAGGTTTCCAGTAGCTAAGAAATAGAGAGCCAATGTCATTTAGATCGTACTCTCTCCGTTCCAAAATATCTATCAGTTTTGCTTTTTGAGAAATAAATTCAACAAAATATATATTAAAAATATTAATATTTATGAGACATAATTAGTGATATTGGAAAGATCTTTGAATCTGATCATTTTTAATAAATTTATTTGGAGATATAATTATTGTACAAGGATAATTGAGTTCAATTTATGATACAAACACCAAAAATAACATATATTATAGGACGAAGGGAGTATTTAACCATTAAAGTGATACGGAATTTAAGATACGAGACTTAGAAACTAGAACCATTTGGTTCTCAAACATAATTGGCACAATAAACTTATAAACTAGAGGCTATTTGGTTCTCAAACATAATTGGCACAACGAACCAAGCGTTATCATGTTTAAGTGGAACCTACCATACTTTTTACTCTATATGACAATGTGGAGTCTAAAAAAAACTCGTGTATATTTAACTGTTAACTTATCTTGCAAAGAAATTACGAGTATCTCTAGCAAAGACCCTCAAGTCCCTCATAGTAGGCACATCACCCAACTTATCTCGCTCATCGGCAGCCGCAGTCACCTTCAAGCTATGCCCATTGCCACCCTTTCGCCTCTCTGCTTGCTTTTTTTCGTGTCTTCGGGTGTGAGATCTCATATGCGGTACCTCTAGGAAGGGATACAACGCCGACCACTATCATCTCTCGCCTAGGCATTCGGACATAATCCAACTCGTGGGTGTGGATATTTGCGGGTATCACATCCAACTTGTGTAGTTACGGGTGCTGATACGTGAATTGTCCTTATTCGACAATTTTATGTTGGATGGGTATTTATTTCATTCGCATCTTACGGGACCATTGTCATTTATACTGACATCCAACTTGGTCTTCGCCAAGATGGTCTCAAGTACTGTTGTAAGTCTGCACTCCTTTGGTTGTAAGTTGTAGATATTTGTTGACCAAACTTATAGAAGAATATATTAATATTTAGAACGTTAAAATAGTTTCATTAAATCAAACCTGAAATATATATTGGTACGAATACATTTATTCAGTTTGTAAATACTTACATATTTGTTTGTAAACTCAGTCAAAGTCAAAATATAGTCTATCAGTCGATCAGAGGTGGAATCATCGTGCACAGTCAGTGGTGCTAGCTCCTGCTTTAGTTGTTGTTCGATCACTGTCATTTACCTTCTCAACCTAGTATTTCTAATTTATCCACTGGATCCCATTTCCGAAGGCTTGCCTACATGACGAAGCAACCGCGAAACAACGCAACAGACCGGCCAGGCAAACTGTCAAATATGGCATGATGCCTGATCCTGACGGGAGAATGGTTGTTGATGATGGTTCGTAGAACCACGGACAAATCTGGCGGACATGTGGGGTGCAGGGTAGGATTGGATTCTTTATTGTCGTCACCGAACTACGCCATATGTACCTAAACTTCGCGACACGATTGGACTGCAAATCTAGTACGAAAGTGGCAAAGAACCGCAAATCTACATCGGTTCATCGCACTTTTGTAAGCGTGGTGCTCTTCAGATCAGCACTCGGGTCGTCACCTTAGCTTGCAGCTTCAAGGAGGGGTTCAATCTATAATACAAAAAAAAAAGTAAAGAATTGTCATCACAAGTTCAGATCAGGACTCGGATCGTCGCCTCAGTTTGCAGCTTCAGGGTTCAGTCTGATATATGATTTCAGAGCTGCTGACTAAAAGTTCTCGTTTGTACTACACTGAAACTGTCAAACTGCTATCCATCACGTTTGTACTACACTGAAACTGTCAAACTGCTATCCATCACGTATGTAACAACTGCTATGTCTCTTCAGTTAAATCTAATGAAGGTCAATGGATCGGGCGTGGTTTATGCTTATCATTATCATGCACTAGTTGATCAGATCAGAGTACAGAACAATGGGGAGGGTTTGAAACAATATAAAGAAATACTCATCATATGATGGTGAGTGACAGGGAATGAACTGACGATCAAACAACATTTAAGTGACTTATGATGGATCCTTTCTCCTATTTCATTAGACTATACTACTGATATTCGTAGCTCGGATGAGAATTAAGTAAAGGGCCATGAACCTCGGCGGGCGCCGGGAGCTTCTTTACGGCTCGTCGGGCGGTGGCAATGCGGCGGGCACTTCCATTTCCAGCACGGGCGGTGCCTTCGCCTCACGCTTCATAGCGGTCCGGCGAGGCCCCCGCCAGCCGCACCACCGACGGGCCAGCCTCGTGCAGTCGTACCGCTCGTCGGGCCCGTTGGCCTGGGCCGCGCACACCCGGCCGAAGACGCAGGACAGCAGGGTGAGCACCAGGACCGCCACGAGCACCCCGAAGAAGGTGCCGATGGACCCCGAGGAGCTGTGCAGAGGCTCGGCGCCCGCGGCAGCAGAGCCCTGGTAGCCGTAGCTCGGCAGAGGCGTGACCGTCGTCGGCATCACGGGCGTGGTGGTGCTCGCCGCCATCCTCGCATTCAGAGCAAACACGATGAAACAGTGGTGGGCGGTGGGTAGTGACTGACTGGTGAGCAGAGCAGGCAAGCAGGTGAGTGCTTGAGGTCTTGCTTGCGCTACGCACGTAGGCACGGGATGGGAGGTGATCAGGCGAAGGCAGCACGAGGGTTCGGCAAAGGCGGCGAGCTGCTTTGTGACCGGGCGATGTGTCAAAGGATTGGAGGGTACTCACTCCGTCCCAAAAAGGAGGTCGTTATGATATACGTGTCAGTCAAACTTTTTCAACCTTGACTAAGTTTGTATAAAATACGCGCAACATTTATATCTCTAAATGAATTTGTTAAAAACTAGATTTATAGATCTTTCTGATGATACTAATTACTTAGCATAATTATTTATATATTTTAATACATAATTATCGACATTTTGAAAACGTTGAGTTATGGGGAAGCGAGAATAACATCTATTTAGAAAAGGAGGGAGTAGTCACTAGGCACGGTAAAGTCCAGGAGAATACCTGCGAGGTCTGCTTTTCTATATAGATCCCGGCGGACGGCAGTGGAGATCAACATGGAAAGGGCCATTGGTGAGACGGTTGGTGTACTTGCTATACATGATGATGAATCGCCCATGCTATACAGGAACCGTCTGAATACTCCGAGGACACTGCAATATTGTAAAGAAAAAAGTGGTAAAGAATTGTCCGGAGATGTTTAGTAGTCTGTCAATAAATCAACTTTTAGAAGTGTTTTTAAAAAAACATATATCAATTGAATTTTAACTCAAGAAGTTGGATCAAACATAAAAAGTTCGACTTACAACTCAAGAAGTTGAATTATTTAGTAAAGGAGGGACTATCAAATTATATACAACCACATATCAATTGGTGCACAAATACACGAGAGATGGAAAGAAAAAGTTAAGGAATATAAAAAAAAAAAGAAGCTAGTTCACTAATCTCCAATTAATCTCTGTCATCCAAGAGATTTAAAATTGAAGGAAAACATTAAGATTAACTATCTAAAACCAAGTGGCCTGACTTGTTCGCTTGAACTTATTAGCTATATTAGCTATAGTATAATATTTTTTCTCTCACAAAAAATAATTAAAAACAACAACATTCACCTTATGAGACGCATAAACAATCACACGAACAAGCCGCGTTGTTGCCTTTGCGTTTGTTTCCATCAAGGTAACAACCGTAACTATATTTAAAACACATTACCTTTAGCTTCTCTTGAAAAGGACAATCATGCCTCTTTTGTAGTAATAAGTTGGATTCAAGTTGCTTCCATGAAGAGGCTGAAGTAGAATTTTCATTCTGTTATCTAAAAAAAGGGAAAGAAGGAATAATAAGATATAATAAGATATAAGACAGATCTTCAACCGCAAATAAAATGAAGCCGGCTGTGAGCATCCGCGTGTCACCTGCTAATCAATAGAAACTGATACACGTACGATTACCCTGTTCATTTTTGTCGTATCAGCCTCTGCTGTATACGGAGTAGTACACAATCGGCTCCACACCAATGCGGACGCCTGCCGCGTGCTTGACTCCGAACCCTTCTTCTTGCTTCCAAAAAAAAAAGACATCGCCTCCTCGAAGCCTCCGGCGCTTTCACTCACACTCTGTCCTCCCTCCCCACGCCCTCTGTAGCCTCTCCTTCCCTGACTCCCTCAACGACCTTGCCAGCGCCGCCCCCGGTCTTCGCATACTCGCGTCACCGTTGTAGAATAGAATTGTTCAACTAGATGATTGTATTAATCACATGCAGTGTACATATATAACGATTACAGGATGGCCGTTAGCCGTGATTGTACACGCGTGAGCAGTGAACGGGCGAGCGCGCTCTGCGGACGAGTGGAGCCGCGAAGACCGGGCACGCGGGCGTGGCGAGTGCGCGGCCACGACGCGCGAGTCGCCCGCTGGACGTTGGAGTGCTGGAGACTCGGAGGAGGCTCTAGCCTAGCCGTTGGAGCATCCGTTGGCATTGATCCGCTGACACCCCCCGCAGTGTCAACGTTGCTAGTGACGGAGAGGTTGTCTATGAAGTCGAGAAAGAGTGCCGATAGAAGGCCTTTGGTGAACACATCGCTATGATACCATATAGAATAGAATTGTTCAACTGGATGATTGTATTAATCACAAGCAGTGTACATATATAGCGATTATAGGATGGCCGTTGGCCGTGATTGTACACGCGTGAGCAGTGAACGGGCGAGCGCACTCTGCGGACGAGTGTGTTGTATCCTACAGTTTTGTATGTGTGTTAGTTGCTTGGTCAGTCTGGCGGCCAGACGTCGTCCACAACCATGAGTCGTGCGCTCTGTGCGCACCCCCTGTAACGCATATATATTTCACTGATCAGGTAATAGAATCGCGGTTGGCTGAATTCATTTACTCTACATGGTATCAGCTAGCGCGGTTAGATCCTCAACCTCGCTGCCCACCACCTCCTTCCCCGCGCCGCTTGTCGCCGGTCCTTCTCGGTGACCGCGGTCGCCACTTCTTTCTCTCCGTTGCCTTCTTCTTTCCCGTCTCCTCGTCCGTCATGGACATGGACGATAATCCTCTTTTCAAGTAACGCATATATATTTCACTGATCAGGCCACTTCTTTCTCTCCGCTGCCTTCTTCTCTCCCGTCTCCTCGTCCGCTATGGACATGGACGATAATCCTCTTTTCAAGTAACGTATATATATTTCACTGATCAGGCAAAGAATCGCGCTTGGCTGGAGCCGAGAAGACCGGGCACGCGGGGCGTGCCGAGTGCGCGGCCACGACGCGCGAGTCGCCCGCTGGACGTTGGAGTGCTGAAGACTCGGAGGAGGCTCTAGCCGTTGGAGCATCCGCTGGCATTGATCCGCTGACAGCCGCGCCTTCTATCCCCATCGCCTAGGTCTTCCGGATCTGTGCCGGCATGGATGGCCGCTTCGTGTGCTGGCCCGCTGTGTCGGCACGGCACACTGCCGCGGGCGGCGCCCGGTGCAGAGGAGCGACGTGGTCACACCCAGCGCCCTCGACTCGGCGGGCCACCTGCGCGGAGCGGAGGCGTTCCAACCTTCGACGTGGAAGCCTGGGCGCCACCTGATGTGGCCCGGCTGCGTCGGCACGGGGACCGACCCCGATATAGGCGCGCCCCTCCCGTGCGTTCCTGCTGCAGACCCGGACTCCACTCACCAGTCACCAGGTTGTGACTCGCAATTTGTTCATGTCAATTTGTGTTGTAGACAATACAATCGCAGGTTGTCATCATATTTATGCGTAACACAACTTCCAATCGGATTTTTTTACGGAGTATGTAGATTCGGATTTTGTTACGGAGTATGTAGATTCCATTCAAGTTGCCTACATAGTTTACCCCTCTAAATGAAAATTTCTGGTGCACTGTGGGGATCTCCCCCACAGTTTTTCGTGTCAAAAAAAAATTAGTTATCTATTAAGAAGTTCTCTTTTAGATTTCAGTACTTCAGTTCCTCAAATTCTGTTGTTTCCGTCAGACATTGTGCTTAATGCCAAACTATGGATTCATACAAATGATTAATTGAAAAGCTAATTGTCCTCACATGTAGGTATTAGACGCTTCCAAGAGGTTTGTGGGTCCACAATGAAAACATCCCCTATGAAATCAATGTTCTCAGCCTAGACGAGCGCCCCATTGCATATTTCAGGTAACAATATCAATAGTAAACTATCCAGTAACACAAATCTTGCTATTTCAGGTTCGATCTCAGGGCTGCATAAACAGTATGCTCTTTTCAGATAACTATTTATATTGTGTGATCCACAACAACATTGTGTGAGAATAATAAAGACATGCCAAGTTCCTCCTCGACAAGTTCAAATCCAAAGGCAATGTGGTTGAGAACACTATGGACTTCTACCATGTTGTCATCACTTTGCCTTAATGTTCCATTGAATTGGCCAAACTACTGATTCATACAAGTCATGAATCGGAAAACTAAATGTCCTGACATGCACGTATTGGATGCTACAAATGCAGGAAGAGCCCGCTGGATGATTTGAGGGTACAACAGACCCTATTAGAAAATTTATCTACGTACTCTAGGTAGTTCATAATATTGTTGTTGCTTACAAAAAAACTTCTATTATTGTAGGTCTAATTCTGTGTTAAATGTCGTGCTCATGGTAAGGACTACATAGGTTGTGTACCGTGTTTATATAATTATGTTTCTGTTCGCTCCTGAAAAAGAACACACTTACATGCTTGCATTCACAGTTCTAGGGTCTATATGTTTTCTTCTACCTATAGGTACTCATCTTTCATGAGCATGCACCGTCTGCTAGATTGCTACACCACATTGTCGTACCTATCTAATGATAACAAAGCCCAGTCCGTCTCGACAGGTATGTATGACCTTCTCAGCACCAAGTTTCAACAACATCCTTTGCTGTTCAAATACGCATAAGGTGGCTTAAGATCCTCTACATTGATTTACTTCACAACCATGATTTCGTCCTGTGTTTGAAACTTTTGGCTGTATGCCCGTATCTGATTGCTGAGCCAATGTGCATCCCTGTATTGGTGCAAATCCATGTTCTTCATGTTGGTTCATTTCTAAAGCTGTTAGGATCAACATCAACATCAACATCAACAAAGCCTGTAGTCCCAAGCAAGTTGGGGTAGGCTAGAGTTGAAACCCAATAAGATACCCAACTCATGGTTCCGGCACTTCAATAGCTGCTTTCCAGGCAATCCTATCCAAACATAGATCTCTAGATATATCCCAAGCTTTTAAATCCCTATTCACCGCCTCCGCCCATGTCAACTTCGGCCTTCCTCTGCCTCTCCTTATATTATTAGCTTGGCTTGGGACTCCACAGCGCACTGGTGCATCTGGCGGTCTCCTCTGGACATGGCCAAACCATCTCAACCGATGTTGGACAAGTTTTTCTTCAATTGGTGCCACCCCTAGGCGATCACGTATATCATCATTCCGAACTCGGTCCATTCTTGTGTGACCACAGATCCAACGCAACATGCGCATTTCTGCAACACTCATTTGTTGAACATGTCGAGCTTTTGTGGGCCAACATTCGGCTCCATACAACATCGCAGGTCTAATAGCTGTCCTATAGAACTTGCCTTTTAGCTTTTGGGGTACCCTCTTGTCACATAGAATGCCGGAAGCTTGACGCCACTTGATCCATCCTGCTTTGATTCTATGGCTAACGTCTGCATCAATATCTCCATCCCTTTGTAGCATCGATCCCAGATATCGGAAGGTGTCCTTTTTAGGCACGACTTGACCTTCCAAACTCACATCTCCCTCATCCTGAGCCGTTGTGCCAAAGTCGCATTTCATATACTCGGTTTTAGTCCGACTTAGTCTAAAACCTTTAGACTCAAGGGTCTGCCGCCACAGCTCAAGTTTCCTATTTACTCCCGCCAAGCTTTCATCAACTAACACTACATCATCGGCAAAGAGCATGCACCAAGGATGTCCCTTTGAATGTCCCTTGTAATCTCGTCCATTACCAAGGCAAAGAGATACGGGCTCAAGGCTGACCCTTGATGAAGCCCAATTCTAATCGGGAAGTAATCAGTATTACCATCGTTGGTTCGAACGCTAGTCACAACATTGTTGTACATGTCCTTGATGAGGGCCACGTACTTTGTTGGGACTTTATGTCTATCCAAAGCCCACCACATAACATTTCTTGGTATCTTGTCATAAGCCTTCTCCAAGTCAATGAAAACCATATGTAGGTCCTTCTTCTGCTCTCTAAATCGCTCCATAACTTGTCTTAACAAGAAGATTGCTTCTGTGGTTGACCTTCCAGGCATGAAACCAAATTGGTTGGTAGATACTCGTGTCCTTCTTCGCAGGCGGTGCTCAATGACTCTCTCCCATAGCTTCATAGTGTGGCTCATCAACTTAATCCCACGGTAGTTATTACAACTCTGGATGTCACCCTTGTTCTTGTAGATTGGTACCAAAGTGCTTCTTCTCCATTCCTCAGGCATCTTGTTCGATCGGAAGATATTATTGAACATCTTGGTTAGCCAGACTATAGCTATATCCCCAAGGCATCTCCACACCTTGATTGGGATACCATCCGGGCCCATCGCTTTGCTCCCTTTCATCCTTTTCAACGCTTCTCTGACCTCCGATTCTTGAATCCTCCGCTCAAAGCGCCTATTGTTGTCATCAAACGAGTCGTCCAACTGAACAGGGGAGTTCTCGTTCTCCCCATTGAACAATTTGTCAAAATACTCTTGCCATCTTTGTCTGATCTCATCCTCTTTCACCAAGAGTTGCTCCCTCTCATCCTTAATGCACTTGACTTGAGTAAAGTCCCTCATCTTCCTTTCACGAGTCCTAGCCATCCTATAGATGTCCTTTTCTCCTTCCTTCGTATCAAGACGCTTGTACAAATCTTCATAAGCCCGTCCCTTTGCCTCCGCCACTGCCCGTTTTGCAGCCTTCTTTGCCACCTTATACTTCTCTATGTTATCTGCACTCCGGTCCTGGAACAAGCTCTTATAGCCTTTCTTCTTCTCCTTAATTGCCTTTTGAACATCCTCATTCCACCACCAAGTGTCTTTCATAGCGCATCCACTTCCTTTGGTCACACCTAGCACCTCTGCAGCAATCTTTCGAACGCATGTCGCCATCTTCTCCCACATATTGTTGGCGTCACCTTCGTCCTTCCATGGTCCCTCTTCAATAACTCTTGCCTTGAAGATCTTTGATGTCTCCCCTTCTAAATTCCACCACTTTCTTCTTGCAATCTTGGCTTGTTTAGCCCTACCAGTTTGCATCAGAAAGCGGAAGTCAGCCACCACTAGCTTGTGCTGAGACACCACACATTCCCCAGGTATCACCTTACAATCCACGCAAGCACGTTTATCTCTCCTTCTTGCAAGGACGGAGTCAATCTGACTGCAGGACAAGCCACTACTAAAGGTCACTAAGTGGGACTCTCGCTTTTGGAAGAAAGTGTTTGTTACCATCATATCAAAAGCTGTAGCAAAGTCTAGGATATCCTCTCCCTCCTGGTTCCTTCTTCCGAAACCAAAACCTCCATGTGCTGCCTCGTAACCTGTACTAGATGCTCCTACATGGCCATTAAGGTCCCCTCCAATGAAGAGCTTCTCGCTACTTGGTACAGCCCTGACTATGCCATCCAAATCCTCCCAAAATTGCCTCTTAGCACACTCATCAAGGCCTACTTGGGGAGCATACGCACTAATAACGTTTAAGACTAAATCACTAATGACAAGTTTAACTAAGATAATCCTATCTCCTTGCCTTTTCACCTCCACCACACCACCTTGGAGGCTCTTATCGATCAAAACTCCGACTCCATTTCTACTCGAAGTTGTCCCTGTGTACCATAGCTTGAAGCCTGTATTGTCCACCTCCTTCGCCTTTTGACCCTTCCATTTGGTCTCTTGAACGCACAAGATATTTACACGCCTCCTAACCATAGTGTCAACTAGCTCTCTTAACCTACCCGTGAGGGACCCAACATTCCAGCTACCTAAACGGATCTTGGTTGGTTCGACTAGCTTCCTTACCCTTCGCACCCGCCGAGGGAGGTGTGAAGACCCTTGCTCATTTTGCACCACATCCGGGCGCCGATGTGGCGCGCCACTAAGGATGCGACGACCCGATCCTTGCTCACTTGACACCGTGCCCAGATCAAGACACGGCGCGCCACGGGGGTGACGACCCGGCCCTTGCTCATTTAACACCATACCCGGGTTCCGGCATGACGCGTCGCTAAGAGGGTTACGCCCCAACGGGAATCTTTTGGGTCTCATTTCCATGAAAGTGGCTAAGTTTTGATGTTGGCTCGCCAAGCCTATCACACCCTCCTCCTTTACCAGGGCTTGGGACCTGCTATGCTGGAACACCAAAGGCACTCCAACCTAGGCGGAGTTAGCTGTTAGGATCATCCAGTCAATTAATTTTTGAGCTTTAGTAAACGATGCATTTTCATGTATTCACGGGAATATGCTCTGCTCTTCCAGTCATCGAGATCTAGGTTCGCTCATTAGGATCACATACTGCCATGCCTTATGCCAGTTACAATAGACAGCTTATCTTTAGCCCATTTTTTCCAAGTGTGCACAACAATCTTTGATGTTCAGCAACCGCCTGGTATTTTTATGGGCATCAAAACTGACCCATTTTACATCTTGCCCTCTTGCATTGTGCTGAAAATTTGTCTGGCCTTTTCTATTTGTGAACTCCATAGTTGACAGTGTTCTACATGAATATATCTTGGATCTTCTTTTTTTCTTGATCTAGCTCTTTGCTAATTGGTGTTTTCTAAGTAGTTTATCAGGTACCTCATTGCATAATCTCATAATATTGTTGCAGGTCGATTGCATCGCATCACCGAACAGATCACCGAACAAATCTATTTGTAAAGGGCAAGCATGGATGTTGTTGGACCACATTTATGTCAATTTTTCAACGGAGGATATTGCTGCCAAACCAAACGCTACCTGTAGAGTTCATCATAATGTCTTCCTATGGTATTGACCCACACTTCATATTTACGTGTTGTTCTCAATATATTTAGTTTCCTTATAACAGGTTATCATAGATTTTAATTAAAATTGGTTACGGTTAATTCTCTCATTGTTCTACAGCGCATTTTTTTGGCATACAACAAGGCATTGCATGAGCTTTTCTTTTAACTAATATTAAAGAAATTAAAAAGACAAATAGCAATTTGCTTTCTCATTCATTAATGTATAATGTTGGTACTTCCGACTTTGTTCCTCACTACGATGAACCAGGCATGAATACCTGTGCAATATTGAGTTTATGAATTCCTTAGATGTGATTGAATCGATGAACACTAGATCATCCTATAACAGTGCTTCTGTTTCTTATTTTGTTCATTAGTGGTTGTCTTCTGCACACCAACTTTGATAGGTGCCCAGTTTTCCATGCTCTGATCAGTCTAGAGTTATCATTGACTCATTGTTCATCTTTTATGAAACCAATCTTATGCTAAGCCTTTTTTTAACTGGATGATGATGCTATTTCTACAAATCGATTAGCCTCATAAAGAAGGTTCTCAGTTTTGCTTATGAGATGATATGATTCATTGTGAAATGGCAGCTAGAGATGATGGTCTAATATGCTGTTGATGAAGATTGAAGAATGCACATGTTCTTATATGAACTTTTTCCTACACTCGGTCCAATAATAACCACATTTCCTATAATCCTCACCTAAGTTAAATAGTGAATTAATAACTTTGTATCCTATATATGTTTGATTTAGTGTTGTGCAGTGCAAATTTCTCTTTGTACTCTTTTGTACATCTGTGTTGAACTATATAAATATATCAAATAGTTATAGTTATTTGTAATGGTGGTCTAAAGCATAAATGGATAGGTCTTACTACTCTTGCATGCCCATTCTACCAGTGTGCTAACTTCCACTTCCTACCATCCGCACAAGGCCAAAATAGGCGCGGCAGAGCGCGCCTAACGTGCTAGTAGATATAGATATCAAGCGCTAATAATTTGCTGCTCGGATGTTCACTCGGCTACTGTTGTCGTGTCTTCTGCCGTGCCCGTTTGTTTCCTGTACTACTCGGACACCTGCGCTCAGTTACTGTTGCCATCTCTCCCGCCGTGCCTTTTTGCTACCGCCGTTTATTTCCTGTGCTAATCGGACACCTGCTCTTCCTGTGTTGGTCCGTCAACATTGCTCCCCTGCCCGAGATGCCAGATGCTTATCTGGGCTCCACCGGCCATTTCTTGGACCCGCCGCCTCCAGTTGCCGACGGTCTCGACTCCTTCGCCCGCCTCCTCGGCGATTCTGGCTGGGTCGGTGCGTGCCGCTCCAGCTCCAGGCTCTGCGTCCGGGCCGTCGTCACCGAGGGGCGCCGCGCGTGGTTCGTCGCCAGGCTCCGTGTCGTCGTCATCCACACTCCGCTCCTGTCGTCGTCGTTATCCACGGACGCCGCGCTTGGTCCGTCGCCAGTGGCGGAGCTAGCCCCGAAAATAAGCAGGGGCCAAACGATAGGCAAGCATGACAACACGAGCTATTAGAATACCAAATACTTCTTTTATTCCTAAATAATTGTCATTATCGGTGTCCGTATCATAAGTTTGACTCGATTTATACTTTTATAGAAAATATGTGCAACATTTATATCTCCAAATAAATGTATTAAAAACTAGATTCAAAGATTTTTCTAATGATACTAATTATATAGCATAAATATTAATATTTTTGTTATATATTAGTCAAAGATGTTTTTTTGAAGTGCAAATGACAGATATTTAGAAATGAGTAGCTAATAAGCTTGGATGTAACAGATATCTAATCGATTAAGACAAGTAGTAACATACAAAAGAAGTATGTATACAACTATATATGAGTAAACTATGTGAAAATACGTATGTAAAAGAGCTATGTGTACATGATTATCATGAAACTTGATGCATGGCAAGGGGGGCATAGCCCTCTATGGCCCCAAGGTAGCTCCGCCAGTGCCTGTTATCGGTGCTTCGCCCCGTCGTTCTAGGACTGCAGGGGCGCCGTCCTAACCCAGCCCTCACGGCCGCGCGCATGGCCAGGACGGATGTCTCACGGATTGCGCCGGCGCCCAGGACAGTACGCCGTTATTGGTTAGCCATACCCATCCACAATCTCCGGTCCTTTTTCCTCGCCTACCCAGTGGTTCCAGGTTGCCAAATCATTTCTCCTCGCCTACCCAGCGATTCCAAATCGAAATTCCTGATTTAGCCTAGCTTCAGTAAGTTTTGGATTGTGATCTGGTGCAGGTCACGTGTGCTGCTCTTTTACATTCCCCATGTTTCTTACCGGAGTTCTGTGCCTGTTCTTGTGATGCATGTTCGCTGGCGCTGCTGGTCCAGTTGGGTTTCCAGGCTTCCCGGCTCAGTCATCGTTCCTGTGCCTCTATCGTATTGGTCCCTACGTTCCAGGTGGGTTTCATACTCACATTGTTCCTCCCTGTTTGTATCGTATGCCTCTTGGTTGGGACGCATCCTGTGGTTGTTTGACCACATTATCGATCGACCCTGTCTGTGACTGTTGTCACAGTGTGCAAATACATACTTAGACAACCTATTGTACATGATGTTTGCTCTATTATGTGTTTGTTCCTTCTTTTCTCGACTATATGGCGTCTATGATGCTGTAATTCCTTCTAGGATTAGACAGGTCATTTGCTTGCTCTCGGCCTTTTAGTGGGATCACGATGATCTATCTTTCGGTCATGACGACAGGTCGGGTTTCGGTCTGCAGAGCACATACAAGAGTGCGTCAGCGTTTCCTTGTGTTTTATAATTACAGTTAGCACGGGGATGTTCAGATCCGAGACCTAATATTTAGCACATGATTTTAAGAGACTGAAAGCCTAACTGTTGGTTGCTTCTGGGTTAGTATGACTTCATGAGCGAGGGTTCGCGAGTACAGTCCATTTTAAGATGATGAATTGATGATGGCCATGAAGTCTCATCTACAAAAAACATTGTCTATCAGGAAGTCTTGCAATATGTGTAATTGTGTTCTGCCGGCTTTGAAATCAAAAGAAAACATATGAATTACTCCTGTTATCGACTTCTACCCATATTTCCTCTTTTTAGGTTTACCTTTTATTATACATCCCTCTATTCATATACCATGTCCTCAACAGAATTATGTGGGTTAGTATATATACCATGTCCTCAACAAAAGTTATGTGAGTTACTCAAGGCCACTCCCGTTATATATGTGTTGTGCTTTCTCAGACCACCTGTGACAACTGTTCACTCTTTTATGTCAATCCAGTACTGCATTAGTTCTTTTCCTACTCTGTCTAACCTTCATGTTCTACCTCTGATCCAAATGTATTTCTATGTTTCTGTCACGGCGGTGAGCCTTGCCGCGTAGGAAGTATGGATGCACAACTGAGGGCGTTGGCTGGCGGCACGTCGGCGTACGGGCGCCGTGGTGGTTGCTGCAGCTTGCGTGGAGGAGAAAAGCAATGGCTAGGGGCTGGGCGCCCAAGGGAGATAAATTATCTCAATCCCAGGCTAATCTTATTCATTATGAAGTTGGGGTCTTATAGTCCCCCTTACAGACTTGACTCTTAATCTAATTGGACTCCTTCTTGAGACCTTGACGCTTAATAACTCATCTCCTAACTGACTCTTTCCTGAAACAGACTCATCTACTAATCGGCTAATCCTAATCCTAAATAACTAGGACTTGACCCCTGGGCCTAACCCATGATTGACTGGGTTCGACTCAACCACCCCTGCGCCTAGCATATGTTTTATCGACCATAACATCACTCCCTCCCTCGGGAAACAGCTCGTCCGCGAGCTGGAAAGAAGGATGAGCCACCTTGAAGCTGTCCACTGATTCCCAAGTCGCGTCTGACGGAGGTAAACCTGCCCACTGCACCAAGATGTGCCAGGAGCCGCGCTATAGACGAGAACGAAGAACGCGGTCTGGTTGGAGGAGAGGACGCCCATGCTGAAGTGGAGGAAGCGGCGGTGTCGATGTTGGAGGCGAGCCAATGAAGGGCTTGAGGACGCCGACGTGGAACACATCGTGGATGCGAGCATTGTCAGGCAGCTGTAGGCGATATGCCACCTGAAAGGGACCATCATACTTGGGCCCAAGCTTCCTGCGTGCAGCCGGCTCCAGAGACTGCGTAGAGCGGTTGAGCAACCGAAGGAGAACCCAGTCCCCAACAGCAAACTCCAGGGACCGGTGATGGGCATCATAATGCTTGCGAGTGTACTGTTGTGCTTGGAGGAGTCTGTCCCGGACCTCAACAAGGTACTCATCACGCCGGGCCAGCATGGCCTCAAGATCTTCAGAGGCCGTCGTTCCCTTGGTGTACGGCAGCAGGGACGGAGGAGGTCGTCCATACACCACCTGGAAGGGTGTCGTGCGGAGGGCAGAGTGGAACGCGGTGTTGTAGCAGAATTCCGCCCAGGGCAGCCAATCAACCCAGTCACGTGGACGATCGCCTGTGGTGCAGCGAAGGTACATGGTGATGATCTTGTTCACTGCCTCGGACTGGCCATCGGTTTGGGGGTGGAACGCGGAGCTCATGCGCAGTTTGACCCCAGCCAGCCGGAAGATGTCCGGCCAAACGTGCCCGGTGAAGACCGGATCCCGATCACTGACGATGGACTCCGGAAAGCCGTGCAAGCGGACGATGTCGGCGAAGAATGCTCGGGCAACGGAGGCCGCCTTGTAGGGGTTCCCCAACGGGATGAAGTGGGCATACTTGGAGAACCTGTCAACCACGGTAAGCAACACACTCTTTACATGCACCTTGGGCAGCGCCTCAATGAAGTCCAACGAGATATCATCCCACACCCTCGACGGAACCGACAAAGGCTGCAGTAGGCCGGCGGGGTGCAGAGCTTCAGTCTTGTTTTTCTGACAAGTAGCACATGTACGGACGAAGTCCCGCACGACGTGACGATCATGTTCCACGGCGAAGTCTATGCGGAGACGCTGCAGAGTCTTCTGGATGCCTTCATGACCAACTGTGTGAGCCAATTGCAGGAGATCCGGAAGCACTGCGGACGACTCGGGCACATATACCCGCCGTCCCGTAGAACCAGCCCATCGTGCACCGTCCATGCTGCGCCGTGGTCGCCATTGGTGACAGCATCGCGGAAGGCCCCCTGTACAGCGTCGTTGTCGAACTCGTGGCACAGCTCGTTGTAGAGGTCGAACGTTGGCAAGGACAAGGCTGCCAACGATGCATCAGCGCTGGTCAAGGCTTCCAGCAAAGGAACATCACCATCACGCCGCGAGAGGGGGTCGACAACCGTGTTAGCACGGCCGGGCTGGAACTCCACCCTGAAATCAAAGCCAAGAAGTTTGGAGACCCACTGAGTTTGCAGAATTGTTGATAGGCGCTGGTCCAGCATATATTTCAGCGCGTAGTGATCCGTGCGCACGACAAAGGCGTGGCCCCAAAGGTAGGGGCGCCAATGACGCACGGCGTGGACGAGCCCAATGAGCTCGCGCTCGTATGCCGCCGCCTTGAGATGTCGGGCGGCGAACGGCCTGCTGAAGAACGCCAGCGGACCTGCCCCTTGATGCAGCACAGCGCCAAAGCCGGAGCCGGACGCGTCGCAGTCCACCATGAACTCCTTGCTGAAGTCTGGTAGATGAAGAACCAGCGCACTGGACAGGGCTCTCTTCAGGGCGTCAAACGCTGCTGCGGCCTCTGCTGTCTACTGGAACGCGTTCTTCCGCAGGAGCTGAGTGAGGGGCGCTGCAATGGCGCCAAAGTCCTGGATAAAGCGGCGGTAATAGCCGGCCAAACCTAGGAAGCCCCGCAGGCCACGGACGGAACGCGGCTGAGGCCAAGACTGCACTGCTTCCACCTTGGACACATCCATGGAAACGCCCGCCTCGGAAATCATATGGCCGAGGTAGTGGACTACCCTTGTAGCGAACGTGCACTTGACGCGCTTGAGATGTAGGTGGTGCGCGCGTAGTACGTCTAAGACGGCACGTAGGTGCTGCATGTGTGCAGTCCATGACTTACTGTAGATCAGTATATCGTCGAAGAAGACAAGGACGCAACGCCGCAGGAAGGCCTTGAGGACGGAGTTCATTAGTGCCTGGAACGTAGAAGGAGCATTGGACAAGCCGAACGGCATGACCAAAAACTCAAAGTGGCCATGGTGCGTTCGGAAGGCCGTCTTGTGCACATCGTCGGGGTGGACACGCACTTGATGATACCCGGAGCGAAGATCTAGCTTGGTAAAGTAGCGGGCACCATGGAGCTCGTCCAGCAGCTCCTCGACAACCGGTATGGGGAACTTATCCTTTATGGTGACGGCATTGAGCGCCCGGTAGTCGACACAAAACCTCCATGTGTTGTCCTGCTTCTTAACCAGCAAAACATGTGCTGAGAACGGAGATGTGCTTGGCTGGATCAAACCGTGCTGTAGCATGTCCTCACACTACGCCTCAAGTTCGTCCTTTTGGATTTGAGGATACCGGTAGGGGCGAACAGCCACCGGCTCGGCTGCGGGCTTGAGATGAATGTGATGATCACAAGCGCGAGCTGGGGGCAGTCCCGCTGGGGCAGCGAAAATATCGCTGTAGGTGTCGAGGAGGCGCTCCAAGAGGTCCTGCTCAGATCCTGCATCGGTGAAGGAGCTGGCCAGCATAGGGTCGGCTGCTGGAGCTGGGGGTGCGCCCGACGCCTCCATGCCCACCCAGACAACGCGACGGCCATGGAGGTTGAAGGTCATGGTGCGCTTTGCGAAGTCGCACAAGATGGGCCCCAAGGTACGCAGCCAAGCGACCCCTAGGACGACGTCGCAGCCTTGCACCGGGATGGACAAGTCGAGGTGGAAGGACTCCTTGCCGATCCGAAGAGGGACGTCACGGGCCAGTCCTTGGCAAGCCACGCGCTCGCCATTGGCCAAAACGACATGCGCGCTCCGGCTGTCAACGAGGCGCAAGCCCGCACGGCGCGCAGCATGCACGCTGACGAAGTTGTGCGTGGACCCTGAGTCCAACAATGCCGTGAACTCATGCGCCCCGAGCCGGACACGTAGCTGCAAGGTGTCCGAGGCGCGGATACTTGTGATGGCAAACAAAGAGATCAAAGGAGCATCAGGGTCAAAAGGAGGCGGATCAGCAGCATCGTCATCAGCATCGTCCTCGGCCGGCTCCTCCACGATGTAATCGGTGACCTCAAGGAAGAAGAGCCGGGCGCACTTGTGGCCGCGGGCATAAGGCTCGTCACAATTGTAGCACAGTCCCTGCTTGCGGCGTTCTGCCATCTCCTCCGGCGTGAGCCGCTTGAAGGGCCGTTGCGATGTTGCCGATGAAGAGGACGAGTTCGAGGAGCCCGCAGATGTCGCAGGGGGAGCTCCCGTGATGCGTCGGTGTGGCGGGGGGTGGCAGCGCAAGCTGCATCAGTGCGTTCCGACGCTCATACGCACGGGCCAGGTGCATTGCCCGCTGCAGGTCCTGCGGGTCGTGAAGCTCTACATCAACACACATATGGTCCGGTAGCCCGCTGGTGAACAGATTGGCCTTTTGGCCTGGTGACAGCCGGCCTGCATGCGCCGCCCGTGCCTGGAACACCTCCATATATGCATCAACTGTGGACGTGAAGGGAAGGCGTGCCAGGTCGGACAGATGATTGGTGCTGAGGGGTGGGCCAAACCGCTGTTGACAGAGCGTGCGGAAGTCGTCCCAGACTGGGCGTCCAATATCCCCTTCGAGCACCAGGTACTACTGTTGGGCCACGCCAGTAAGGTGATACGAAGCTAGCCAGACCCTGTCTTGATGGCGTGTCTGATGGCCATTGAAGAATTGTTCGCACTTATTGAGCCAGCCAAGGGGGTCCTCCTTGCCCTCATACGTCGGGAAAAGGAGCTTGTGGTATTTGGGGACCACATTGCCTTCAGGTGCACCCTCTGGAGCTCGAGGGACAGAGACCCGTGGAAGGGCATACGCCCCAGTCGTCGACGCCATTGGCCTGCCCGCCATGATAGAATCGAAGTATGGGATCGGCGATGGGGAGTGGGGAAAGCTTATCTGGGTGATTGGCACCCCCGTGGGTAGCGGTGGTGCCGACGTGGTGGTGGTGGTGGGGGCTGCGGTGTATGCTGCTGCGGCGGATGCGGTGGTGGCGGCGGCGCTGATGAGGGGTTGTGACTGGGTGAGTAGGTTTTGGGGCTAGTGTCCGGAGCTGGATGCCGCAAAGCCCCCCATCGGGTCCGGGAGTGCTGGGAACGCGCCGAATCCCGACAGGCTATACTCGAAGGGCGGTGGCGTGGTTGGCATTCGGGTTTCCATGGACGACATGCGGATGGACAGGTCCCCGAGCTGCCGCTGTATGGCGTAGATCGCCGCGGCGAGGTCGCCGAAGGCAGCCGCCGTGGGTTCGATGGGTTGCGGTGGCGGCGCGGTGGTGATGATGGTTGTGGATTGTGCTAGAGATGCGGATGCGATGGGTGCGGATACGCCGACAGACGCCGGAGCAGAGGCTGGGTTGGTCAGCGGATCGGAGGCCGACGGCGCAGACGACATGGTCTCTGATACCAGGTTGTTACGGTGGTGATCCTTGCTGCGTAGGAAGTATGGATGCGCAGGCTGAGGGCGTTGGCTGGCGGCACGTCGGCGTACGGGAGGTTGTTACGGCGGTGAGCCTTGCTGCGTAGGAAGTATGGATGCGCAGGCTGAGAGCGTTGGCTGGCGGCACGTCGGCGTACGGGCGCCGTGGTGGTTGCTGCAGCTTGCGTGGAGGAGAAAAGCAATGGCTAGGGGCTGGGCGCCCAAGGGAGATAAATTATCTCAATCCCAGGCTAATCTTATTCATTATGAAGTTGGGGTCTTATAGTCCCCCTTATAGACTTGACTCTTAATCTAATTGGACTCCTTCTTGAGACCTTGACACTTAATAACTCATCTCCTAACTGGACTCTTTCCTGAAACAGACTCATCTACTAATCGGCTAATCCTAATCCTAAATAACTAGGACTTGACCCCTGGGCCTAACCCATGATTGACTGGGTTCGACTCAACCACCCCTGCGCCTAGCATATGTTTTACCGACCATAACAGTTTCTTACTTGCTCCACTCACCTAAGATTTTAGGACAGACAATTCCTTTTTCTTTGTTTACATATCCTTTCAAATATTGGAGTGTGTTGGTATTATTTTGCTTCTTTATACACGTTCTGTAAACATTGCCTCTCACCAATTCTTGCTACATGACTCATATTGATTTTACTTGCTACATATGAACTATTATCGTTTTATAAATGCTATGTGCTATGCCTCATTAGCTCACCATAACAGATTCATATATTTCCTTTCACATCTACACAACATGCAGTACATATTGCTCAAGGATATCACACCTGAAACAGTACAACACACCATCAAAGTAAGGACTGAGATTCTGTGACTACCTCAATAATGAGACCCAGAGTACCCATGCGGATGGACCTGGTCCTACTAGATGAACAGGTACCTATGCTCCTCACATATACCTTTTATCACAGATCATACTATTATACATACATATGCATATTATGTTACCCTCCTGTTATTGCAGGGGAAGTCCATAGAAGCACAAATCCTCAAAACATGGTTTCCTACTTTCAAGCAGCACCTGAAAGAAGATTTACTCTACTATATCAAGTACTTCCAAGTGCTAAATGCTCGGTCTTCATTTCGCCCAGTTGACCACCCATATATGATACGTTTCACAGCTCATACAAAAGTCACTGAGATCAACCTGGTTTCTGACACATTTCCCTCATAAGAATGCACACCAATCAGCTTTTCAGCTCTCTACCAGATGGCTCGCAACCCTGACTATACATACACATCAGGTACAATGATTTTTACCCACTATCCATTAATCCTAATGTATGTCATACATAAAACTTTAAATTATTTACACTGGTTTCTTATGTGTAATAGACGTTCTAGGCATTTTGAAACGGTGCTCACATGTAAAGATGCAGCCAACAACAAAAGGTGTCAAACCATTGAGAAATGTGTATATAACTGATGGAAGGTACATATGAAGCTCTATTTTCATGCCCTATTTATTTTGAATCCACCATCAGCAGTTTAACATGTTCTCTCCTATCTTGCTAAACCAGCCAAGATGCCGATGTCGCCCTTTGGGATCAGCAGGCAGAATGTTTTGAGGCCGAAAAATATATGCTTATGGCTGAAAAACACCCTGTCGTGTTTCTCTTTGTTGCAGTCACACCACGCATATATCAAGGTACTTGCAACACTAACAATCATACTAGGATACATTTTCCTATTATAGTACACAGTCACTCCATTCATTAACATTCACTTTCTTTTCACCTTCTATCTGCGCAGGCAACCTATCCCTTCAAGGATCAACCTTATGCAGGTTCTATGTCAATCCCCAGCTTCCTGAGGCCATTGCTCTCCAAAATAGGTGCTTCACACACAAACAATAGTGTACACATATAACAAGTAGATTAGATTCGTCTATTACACACCTTGTGTCATATATTTCCTTCCAAAACATCATGTAATAAAATAGTTCTTCTAATTCTTACAAATTCACTAGTGCTGGAGGGTGCCTGCCGGCCCTAACATGGCACTGTCCTGACCCATCGAGCGGAACTGCCAAGGAAATCACAGTCACTGAGCTTGCCAAGTTTGATAATCCACATGTCATCTATGTATGTCGGCTCCCTACTTACCTCTACATAATGCATTCAAAAAATTAGGTGCATGTACAGCTAAGCTAAACACTCTTTTGTCTATTATGCAGTCTAAAAAATACATTATCACAACAAAGATCAAAAGTATGATGTCTAATGAATCATGGTGGTATCTGGCCTGTGATGCCCCTTCCTGCAGAAGAACAACTAAACAAATTGGAGACACATACAAGTGTGGTAACCCAAAATGCCATGGAACTGGTGGTGGCCCTAGGTAAATATTTTTTCCTGCCTTCATGCAGAAGTTCTTCTTTCCAATTACTGGTCATAAACAACGTATTAAAAAAAGATATAGAATGCCACTTCACACACTGCATGGTTCCTCTGTGTCAGTTTCCATATAACTTTGCCACCACACCAATTCATATAGGTACCGACTAGGGTTGAAAACGGACGGAAAAATTCCGGTTCCGTTTTCTACTTTGTTCCGTCTGTTTCCATAAAATCCCGTTTTTATATGGAATTGACCCGTTTTTACCCCGTTTTCAATCTCAAGTGAGATATGTCTACAAATTTATATGTCCATAAATCTAAAAATCACAAATTATATGTTAATATGTTAACACATAGCATGCTAGTGAATATTTGACCGATAGCTTCGTATTGTATACTATTTTAAGCTCTTGTTCATGTATATTTAAGAAATTTTGGTCATGTTATTCTAACTTAATTTTCCGATTCTTCATCCGATCTTCGTCCGTATTTGTTTGTTTCCTTATTTATTTCCATATTTCCGCATATCTCTATTCGTTTTTAATTCCGTTTTTTCCCGAATCCGGAATTCGGTCCCGTTCGGTCAAGAAATATAGAAACTGTTGACACCGTTTTTCAACACGTGTCAAATGAGCTAAGACTTGTATTGATGAGCCACCGTTTTCCATCGGCATCGGGAGTCATAAGTTAGTATTACCGATGGAGGTAAAAGTTGTGAAAAGGACAAGTGTGTTGCCGATGGAAGCTGGATGTTTCGGATGTTGCCGATGGGAGTTGGGTAGCTCTTGCCGATAAGAATTAATTGGTGAAGTTAAATCACCAAAACTGCAAAGTTGCCGATGCCGATTGCCGATGAAGAGATGATACCGATGGGCATGGAGTGCCGATGGGCACAGGGTGACTTGGTGGTTGACGTCAGCGAGGGTTGCTGATGGCGAAAGAGGAAAGTCGCGGATTGAAAGAGTTTGCCGATGGAAAGTTTTCATCGAAGCAAAAACATAAGAAAACTGGTGATTTTATACCAGTATTGTTATAGTAGTTTGAGTCCGACTCTTGCACGAGTTGTTTGTTTTCCTTCAAAATAGGGGTGTTTGTTTAGGAAAATAATATTGTTATCCGACTCCTGCGCGAGTCAGGTATTTCCTTTAAAGTAGGAGTTTGTTTTAAGGAAGGTACGAGTCGTGTCTTTGTACAACTCTCCATACGGGAGTATAAATATGTGCCCGAGGGCTGCGTGTAAAAAAATCAATTTATCAAAAACAAATCAATTTACTCTTATTATACTTTTATCGCAATTTATCCTTTATTGCATTAGTATTAGCTTATCTACGAGTTCTTCAAGCTTCGGCGGGCTGCATCACCTTGATCTCCGTCAAACCCTTGTAAGTTCCGCGTGGGAGTGCCTCTGAGCTTTGACATCCGGGCGTATCGCTGTTGTCTCGTTCAGCTCTGCTCTAGTTATCCTGATCAAGTCTGATTCTTGGCATTCGGGCATATCGCCGTTGCCTTAATTGGATCTTGTTCTAGTTATCGTCTTGTCGATTAACTAGTCAAATCGACTGGCACACCTTCGGAAATCGAATTCGGGTAATAGCCTGAGGTGTTCGCAGATCCTGACGCTTTTTGTGTCAACACCTCTTTTGACACGCCCAGTGGAACCAATTCTTACATCTATCATGGGTGATAACTCCGACGTTAACCAGAGGAACTTCATTGAAGTCTCCGAGGTCGATCTAAAAGATGATCAGAGGCTGGCGATGAAGCGGGCTATGGAGGAATACAAACAGTTGTATCTCAAATCCTTCAGCCTAAGCAGGAGCGGCGAAGCAATCCAGAAGCAAGATCTGTTGTTGCCACGACAGGTCACGTACGATGCCAATCCTGGTAAGTTACAAGAGATGGTTAATTCTGCTCTAAATCAAGCATTAATTAGCCACTCCAGCGTGCTGTCCAATACTGTTTACAATGTTGTTATGCAATCGTTCAAAGAAGGACATACACCTCAATATGTTGGTCCAGCGTATCATCAACCTGGATCGACATCTATAAACACATCGGCAGCCCCAATGACGTCTTCTACTCCTGTGGATCCGTCTGCCGATGTGGCTACACCGCCAAGACCAAGTCCTAAAAGCGTCACCAAGCTTAATGCAGATCCAGTGGCGTCGGCAATGTCAGGGCCTGCTATCCAGAACCATCCAGCGCCCGCCAACTGGTGGGGTTACGGTATGCCTTCAAATCCATCCGCTGGTTCTAATCTGGTACAGGGAGATAGTTCGGCTTGGAAGGGCTCTGTGGCATCGACAATACAATCAAGGCGGTGATCCCTACGATGCATTACTCTACGTCATCTCCGACTGTATAAGTGCCATTAGAATATTTTCAAGTGATTCCTAAGATATCTCTGATGCCACCATCGGCAAGTTCTGTGCCAATGCAACATACTATAGCCACTGGAAGTCAACCTCTGGTGGTAAACCCTCAAGCTGGAGTGCTGATACATCAAGGTAACCAATTTGTTGATTACTCTAAGGTGCAGGGACAGCAGGTGCCAGTCGGCTATCAGCCATCGGTAAGTCACATGCCGATGATTTATAATCCTGGATGGACTAGTCAGCCGCCGGCTCAACAACCTGGCGCACTAATGTATCAATACGGGAGTCCAGCGAACATTCAGAGTGGACCATCGGTACAACCGATGAATATGATGACTCAACCTAATCCACTAAGTATGCAAAACTATCCATCGGTAAATCAGCCGATGCACAACGTCCAAATGACTGGTGCCGCGCCCATGCCAACTACTCCGCATCTTCTACCAAGACTTGAAGAGGCGCGTCAGCCGACTCCACCAGTCAACAACCAGCCAATGAGTCGGCAAGAGCAGGATGTCTATTGGACCGATAAGATCGCCGAAGTGATGAAAGAACAATTCGACATTAAATCCAAAGTTAACACATATTCTTATCGGACACTATATCCTCCTGCATATGACTTAATTCCTCTCCCAAATCTGTACAAAGTGCCTGATTTTACCAAGTTCTCCGACCAAGATGACACATCAACGATGGAGCACATCAACCGCTTCATTATCCAGTGCGGAGAAGCTGCCAGCAGAGAGGAACTGAGGGTGAGATTGTTCTCTTCATCATTGTCTGGATCGGCATTCACATGGTTCATATCATTGCCTCCAAATTCTGTAATCACATGGGCCGATCTAGAGAGACAATTTCATAAATACTTCTTCGCTGGCATACATGAGAAGAAGATTACCGATTTGGTTAAGCTGAGGCAACGCAATGACGAATCGGTGGAGAACTTTGTTCAGAGGCTGCGAGATGTAAAGAACAAATGCTATAGCCTGGTACTTGATGATCGGCAACTGGCAGATTTGACTTTCCAAGGACTACTACCGCATATCAAAGAATTGCCGATCAAGACGTCAAAGCTTTTGAGCCGAGAAAGACTTGGAACAAGAAGGTAACCTTCGTTGAGCAAGAAGATTCCGATGAGAAGTTAGACATCAGTGTTGCTAAATGGGTAAAGGATAAGAAACCTGTGTCTTGTCCATTTGGCCAGAAGGAAGCTGAAAGGTTCACCTTTGACATCACCAAGGCCGATAGAATGTTTGACTTGTTACTTCAAGAAGGGCGAATCAAGTTGACGCCTAACCAAGTAATTCCATCGGTCGAAGAGCTCAAAAAGATCAGGTACTGCAAGTGGCATAATGCAACTTCACACAGTACCAATGACTGCAAGGTGTTTAGGCAGCAGTTGCAGTCAGAGATCGAATCTGGACGAATCAAATTTGAAAATTCTAAAGTCCAAAAACCGATGAAGATTAATCAGCACCTGTTTCCAAATAACATGGTGGAGACTAGTGGAAGGACTAAAATGCTGACATCGGAAGCTGCCAGGAAGAACGCATCGGTAGATCCCAACAATCAAGTGGCTAAGCACGACGAGAGGAGGTTTGCCGATAACAGAAAGGGCAAGAGGGTTGCCGATGAGGGTAGCAGTGTCAAGAGGGCTCCTGGTGTTATAATCACGCATAAGCAGCCAAGGCAAGAGTATCGGCAATCTCAAAATGAGCGATATCGACAGGAAGAAGAAGAGCACCAAGAATGGCTTCGGCATAAGGACCACTGGAAGTGTCCCTTCTTCGTTCACTGTTGGGAAGAAGGCATCAAACTACCCACTGCTGATAATTGTCCCGAATGCAACGGGTACTACATTGACGATCGGTCAGGTAAGAAACCTTGTTTTGATGATCGAGCATCCAGGCATGCCAGGCCGCTCGGAGAGAAGAAATCGGCACGTGATCGACTGGGGAGCAAGCTCAGCGCGCATGACAGGCTTGGAAGGCGCATCGATCAAGAGGAGCTTGACGAGATGGCCAATGCAAGAGTGCCTGATTAAGAAGTATTCTCCAGAGATCTAAACATCAGGAGTGGTGTCGATGCAAACAATAAGAGGCAGCATCAGCCTGTTTGGAAAACCAAACTTCCCCAATGGTGCCCCAAAGGTCTAACAAAGACTTAGAAAAGGAGAATCCAGCGCGAGCGCCGAAATGACTTGTGTGACAATGAAGGTCCTACAAGGGAAAAGCAATGGAGGCCGAAGCGCAAGGATAGGGATCCATCGGCAGAAATTAATATGGTCGTCATATTGCCGATGGAGTTCATGGCACTCGCCAGTGATAATGAAGAGACTGTCGACATGGCACAATTGGTCCTGGATCCGATGGCGGCTGTCTTTGAGAAACCTGCCGATGATGAGAGGCAACACCTGAGGGCTCTGTTTGTTAAAGGCAGAGTAGATGAACAGCCTATGACAAAGATGCTGGTGAATAGTGGCACGTCTATAAACATAATGCCATATGTCATATTTAGAAAACTTGGAAAGGGCGACCAAGATTTAGTCAAAACGAACATGAAGCTCAAGGACTTTGAAGGCAATGTGTCGCCGGCCATGGGAGCCGTATGTGTTGAGTTGATCATCGGCAGTAAGACTTTGCCAACAACGTTTTTCGTGATCAGTGGCAAAGGCACTTACAACTTGCTCCTCGGAAGAGATTGAATCCATGCCAATTGTTGTATCCCTTCTACTATGCATCAGAGTCTTGTGCAGTGGATCGGGGACAAAATTGAAGTCGTCCGAAGTGAAGCCCCATCTACTGTTGCATCGGCAGAATTGGAAACTTATGAGCAGACCAGGTGCATATCCCGTGAAGCTTGGGACAAAGAATTCCTCAAAGTTGTCGATTACAACATTAAACCAATCCATGCAGTCGGTCCTGAAGAAGAGTTTTAATGGATCGGTTCGCTGATGATGGAAAACTAGGACAGGGCTTCACGTCCGCCGATGATTTACTCGAGATAGACATCGACGATGGTAGTAAACATAGGCCTACTTTTATTAGTGCTAAGTTAGATTCCTAATGTAAACAACAATTAACCGATTTATTGAAGGAATATAAAGATTGTTTTGCTTGGGATTATACAGAGATGCCTGGTTTAGATCGGTTACCCATCAAGTCTGGTTTCCAACCACATCGGCAACCTGCGCGCCGATGCAATCCTACTATTCTACCCGATATTAAGGCTGAGATTACAAAGTTAATCGAAGCTGGATTCATTCGGCAATGTCGATATGCCGAATGGATTTCTAATGTCGTTCCTGTGTATAAAAAGAATGGAAAACTTCGTGTTTGTATTGATTTCAGGAATCTCAACAAGGCTACGCCGATGGATGGTTATCCGATGTCCGTTGCCGATCTGCTGATTGATGTTGTTGCTGGACATCAAATCATTAGCTTCATGGATGGTAATGCTGGGTATAATCAAATATTCATGGCTGAAGAAGATATATCCAAGACTGCTTTCAGATGTCCAGGTCATGTCGGTTTATTTGAATGGGTTGTCATGACTTTTGACTTGAAGAATACCGATGCTACTTATCTGAGAGCAATAAATTTCATCTTTCATAAGTATATCGGCACGATAGTCGAAATCTACATTGATGATGTGGTGGTTAAGTCTGGAAATTTTGCGAAGCATCTTGCCGATTTGCGAAAAATCCTTAAATGCACAAGGGAACATGGGCTGAAGATGAATCATAACAAGTGTGCGTTTGGTGTATCGGTAGGTCAATTTCTGGGTTTCATGGTGCATCGAAGAGGCATCGAGATCGGTAGGAAATCCATTGATGCAATTAACAAGGTGGTTGTTCCTACAAATAAGACTGAGTTGCAATCTTTGATCGACAAGATTAATTTCATTAGAAGATTTATATCCAACTTGTCCGGTAAAATTAAATCTTTTAGTCCATTGTTAAAGCTGAAAGCCGATCAAGAGTTTACATGGAAAGAAGAACAACAGTCAGCCTTGGAGGAGATCAAAAAATATCTGGTAAACCCTCCAGTCTTGGTTCCACCTCAGCACGGAAAGCCTTTCCGATTGTATTTGTCTACCGATGACAATGTTATCGGATCGGCTTTAATTCAAGAGTTTGAAGGGAAGGAACGTGTGATATATTATTTGAGCAGAACGTTGGTGGACGCTGAAACCAGGTATTCGGCCATAGAGAGATTATGCTTATGTTTATATTTCTCTTGCATAAAATTGAGGCATTATTTGTTGTCGGCTGAATGCACTGTTATCTGCAAAGATAATGTGGTTAAGTATATGCTGTCGATGTCGATATTAAGTGGAAGAATCGGCAAATGGATTCTGGCACTTTCAGAGTTTGATTTAAGGTATGAATCGGTTAAGGCAGTTAAAGGTTAAGTGATGGCCGATTTTGTTACTCAGCATTGCAATGTGGTAAGCTCTGTAAAGATTGCTCCTTGGACTTTATTCTTTGATGGGTTTACGTGCAAGGACGGAGCAGGTATCGGTATTCTCTTAATTTCACCCCGAGGACGGAAGTATGAAATTTCGTTGCCGATTGTTGCTACTTCAACAAACAATCAGGCTGAGTACCAGACTCTACTCAAGAGGTTGGAATTACTCAGGGAGGTACATGCCGATGCTGTTGAAATCTTCGGCGATTTTATGTTGGTGATTAACTAATTGATTGGGACGTATGAATGCCGAAGTGAAGCTTTAATTGCAACCCATGGAAAGTGTTTGCAGTTGTTGAAAGAATTCAAAGAGTATCGCCTGGAGCATATTCCTAGGTTGCACAATGAAGAGGCCAATCGGTTAGCGCAGAATGCTTCAGGATATCAGCCGATTCAAGAAGTCATGACATCGGTAATGGTTGCCGGTGACTGAAGAAGAGAGATTGCCGATTACTTAAGAGATCCGTCCAAGAAGGTTGAAAGGCGTCTAAGGTTTCAAGCTACCAAGTATGTGCTCCTTGACAATGAGTTATATTATCGGACAATTGATGGAGTCTTGCTCAGATGCCTTGGTAAAGAGGAATCAAAGGAGTTGATGGGCGAAATCCATGAAGATGTGTGTGGAGCACATCAATCGGCGTTCAAAATGAAGTGGATGATCAGGCGGAATGGGTATTATTGGCCGACAATCCTTGAAAATTGCTTCAACTATTTTAAAGGGTTCCAAGATTGTTAGAAGTTTGGTAATGTCCAAAGGGCACCTGCATCGGCAATGAATCCTATAATTAAGCCTTGGCCGTTTAGAGGATGGGCTATTGATCTCATCGGCCAAATTTATCCGCCATCAAGTAAAGGGCATAAGTTTATACTCGTTGCTACCGATTACTTCACGAAATGGGTTGAAGCAATTTTTTTGAAGAAGGTGACATCGGCAAACATGGTGGATTTCGTAAAAGAACATATTGTTTACCGATTTGGTATTTCTCAAACTATTACTACCGATCAAGGAACCATGTTCACATCGGGAGAGTTTGATGAATTTGCTGCTAGTATGGGGTTCAAGGTATTGAATTCTTCTCCTTATTATGCTCAAGCGAATGGTCAGGCTGAAGCGACTAATAAGGGGGTTATTAAACTTATCAAATGCAAGATTGAAGAGAACCCTATAAGGTGGCATGTGGTGTTAAATGAGGTCTTATGGTCGTATCGGATGGCTTGTCATGGTGCAACCAAAGTTTCGCCGTACCAGTTAGTCTATGGACACGATGTTGTCCTGCCTTGGGAAATCAAAATTGGTTCTAGGCGATTATCTTTTCAAGATCAATTGACGACCGATGATTATGTTACTCTTATGAAAGATGAGTTAGAGGATTTAGCAGGTCATCGGTTGAGGACTTTGATCAGCATTGAAGATAATAAGAGAAGGGTTGCCAGATGGTATGACAAGAAAGTAAAGGCAAAGGGATTTGCCGATGGTGATCTGGTGTGGAAGTTGATTTTACCGATTGGGACTAAAAGTTCAAAGTTTGGAAAATGATCTCCTAATTGGGAAGGTCCTTATCGGATAAAACAGTCTGCTCCTGGCAATGCCTATATTTTGGAAACTCTCGAAGGAGTTGCATTCTCCAGAGCAATCAACGGTAAATACTTGAAAAAATATTACCCTAGTATTTGGGTAGACACATAGAGTGCTCGTTTGAATGCCGATGGAAAGAAAAGTTATATAAACATCGGTAAAAGCGTACCGACTTTATATTACAGAGCCAAAATCAAGTGTTATTGATTACATTTGCCGATGTGATGGAATTTGACAAATTACAACAGGGATTGGATAGCTGATATCGCACGCAGGCGAATTTGTTCTATCTCTTCCATCTCCCTAGCGTCATCATCGGCAGATCCTTCAATTGGTTTCATCTTCTTCTTTAGCAAGATAGCTTGTCGGGCGTTGTTATCCCTTTCTTGACGCAGAACCTTGATAGTGTCGGCCAATTGGGCTTTCTTTTGGCTGACTGCGTTCAAGGCTTCTTCAACTTTTCTTAGCTCGGCCTGCAGCTCTCCTTTCCTTGCCGATAATTGAATGAATTCTTGGTCAAGATTAGTACCGAAAGCTTCTATTTGGCCGATGTCTTTATGCTTCCCATCGACAACGTGCTTGAACTTAAGCATTTCTTCTCCGAGCTTTGATCGGGCAGTCCTATCGGCTATGCGACGAGAGAGCCTCTGGTACTGGAGTTGCTTGCTATCGAGGAAAGTCACCTGAAAAAGTGTTTCTTTTGTATCGGTAGAAAGGTGGTTTTGGATGTCCTTGAAAGCTGTCCTTGCTGTAGTTGAATCCTGAACGAGCTGGGATGTATCTTGTTGCAGCAGGGAGAGCAGTGCTTCGAGCTTGGATTTGACCTCTGCCGATAGAACTGGAGCAGAGCTTTTTTCGTCATCGTCTTCATCGGGAATATTAATGGCGAAGGAGAATAAGCTGTCTGCTGGAGCAGGGCCTTCTTGGTTTTCGTTATCATCCTGGAAGTTGACGCCGAAAGAGAACAAGCTGTCGGGGGAGTCTTGGGCCTGAAAAAGAATAAGTTAAGATGTGCCGATCATAAGGTTATACTGCAAAATTTTAGGTAACTGACTTACCATCTTGAAGCGAATTTCTTGCCTAGGATTTGGCATGTCGGCTGGTACAGCCTCATCCTGGAGATCGGCAGCGGTTGTCGATGAATTTACCTCTGTGAGGGGAGTGGTTGGTGCTGATGACGCTGTTGCTGGTGTTGCTTCTGCTGTGACGGCTGACTCTTGTGGCGGCGATGTTGTCCTCTGATCAAGAATTTCATCAGGTATAAGTATCGGTTCCGATGCCGATGCTGTTGCAGCCGGTTCCTGCGGGGTTGGTGTTGTTCCCTAGTCGGAAGCTTCGTCCATCGGCTGCTCGGGGATGGATGCCGACGATGGTTCTGCCGTTGGTACGTCGGCAGTTGGTGATGCGACTGGAGTCGATGGCGTAGATGGGGTGGCTAATCTCAGACGCCTTTTCTTCCTTGGTGCAGCAGTGGGAGAACCGGCCCGTTTTGATGAAGTCTGGGGGGCATCGGCAGCAGGACTTGGAGAAGTTTGAACGTTTGGAGTAGCTGCCGATGACCTCATTGTCTGAAAATGTTTAGTACGAGTTATATAAAGTAAATATTGTCGATGAGTAGTATGTGATCGGTATAAGTGAAGATAAGATTTACTGCAAAAGCTCGTGTCAAAGCAGCAGCAGCAGCCGATGTAGCCATGGTTTTTGCAGGCGTCGACTTAGGCTTGAGAGGAACCTTAGGTACCTTCTGAAGGGTGAAGGCAGCCAGTGTGGGGGCATTATTACCGATGAATGATATAGGACTCATCACTCGAAGATTGAAAGGTTTGCCACTCCTGCTCATTTTTGGGATTAGATCGTCAACCTGTTAATAAGAAGGTCAGATACCGATGATAGGAATAAAGTAATGAGGAATACATTGGAATTAAAAACTTACTGCATCATCGGGAATGACGTGATTAGCGTCAATCATATGCCGATAGTAGTGTGATGACTTGGCAAATAGTTGATGTCTCCATTCCTGCCACCAGAATTTATATTCATTCGTGATAAAGGATGTTGGTGCCCAGGAGGATAAGTCAATATCTAAAGTATCGACATTTGGGGGGAGGTTGACGACCTTGTTCCAGTCTATGGCGCTGGAGATGATTTGCCTTAGTTTTATCACCTTGGCATAGCAGAGCTTGATCGGCAGTTGGCCGAATGCCAGTTGTCTTGCCGCTGCCGCCGGGTAATAAAACTCGAAGGACGGAGGAGCATTCTTCCCAGTTCCGAAGATGTTGACTGAAATGGCTCGAGGAATAATACTGGCCTTCATGATTATTTGATTTTGAGGTATATTCCCATCGGTAAGGTTGAACAGCAAGGGAAATCGGTTGTCCTCATCAATGTATGGCCACCAGAGCCGTTCTGAAGCAGGGATTCCATTGTAGAATTTTTGGAAAAACATGCCGAACTGCTCTGCATCGGCATCGGTTCCTGGTAGCATTATGATAGCTTCTCCGAAGTTGAGTGGGGTCGAGTTGCCGATTCATCATCTCTGAATATATAGTTCTTCGATATGTCCCTTGAAAATTGTTGGACGAACAATTCAAACTGAAGGACTTTGTGCATATGTGCGTTCAACCATATGTTTATGAACCACCAGGGACTCCCGAGGTTGCTGATGGGCTCGCCTAACAGTAACTTCTTGGACACTTGGTGTAAGAGGCGGTATACCGATCCAAGAAGATATCGGCCGGGAGGGAGTCTTGTTCCATCGGCTAGGAGTTCTGCTGCTGGGAGGTACATTGTGGTTGGTCCGGCTGTTTTGCCACAGAAGATGAACTTCTCCAGCCACATGTTCAGAAAGATAGCGTGTTCTCTTTGGTTTACCGATCCAGTCTTTTGGTGCTCTTGAATATAACCGGTCCAGCCACCGATGTTCCGTGTGTTCACTTTATATTCAGCTTTCCGATGAAACAGAGCTGAGACATCGCAGAAGAGATATCAAGGTCGGTCAGCATATGCACATCGGCAAGGGTAGGGGTGGCTGGTCCATGTCTGAATAGGAAGACATTCATGGTGTCAGACCAGAAGTAGGAGGCCGCTATATTCTTATTTTCTTCCATATCGGCAATGGAGAGCCTGATGCACTGATCCAGATTACGCTCTTCCCAATAAATCTGTTGTGTTCTAATTACCCTAAGATACCAGTTCTTCCACCTCTTGGTTGGTTTAGGCCATGAACGAAAGGCGTCCTTCCATAACCCTAGATTGAAGCACTCAGACTCGAAGGGGATACGGTTGGCTTCCGCGTTGATCAGATAGCTGGGTCAGGATTTCCCATTGGGCCCAGGCAGTTGGAGTTGGACTGCTCGAGGGGGGTTACTACTTTTTTGTACAGTTCCTAGGTTTCGAAAAGAAAAAGAGGGATCAAAGAGAAAAAAATGGCAAAAATTCATGCGGAAAACGAACTGGCAGAAGAAAGGATGAAGAAGGAGTAGGCTTACTTTGGGGGTATCGACTTGGATCGCCATTGAAGATGGAGGAGTTCTTGCGAGTTGTATTCGGTTTGAAAAATTTGTTGTTGCTTGAGCTCGCGGAGCAGTTCTTCAGAGTCGCCGCCGAGGTGAAAACGCCGAGGTTGAAGACGGAAGTGGGTGAAAAGTGAAAGAAGGCCTAGGGTAAAAAGTAAGTTGGATTGTGGTAACTTTTATAGACCCAGGTCGGGGGTATTTTGGAATTTCTGCTCATACTGTACAAAAATGTGGAGAGACCTGCACTGGGTGTGCGCGATAATCAAGGAGATATGGTCAGAATTGCAACTATTTGCGCTATGATCGAGGGATTTTATTAATAAATTGTGGTTTTGCGCGCGGGGATTGAGGAAATTGTGCAGTTATCTCGGAAGGAACGGCTACAGTGGAGAAAATTTCGGCGCGTAAAATATTTTACACTCCGAAATTGGGGGGCATGTGTTGACACCGTTTTTCAACACGTGTCAAATGAGCTAAGACTTGTATTGATCAGCCGCCGTTTTCCATCGGCATCGGGAAGTCATAAGTTAGTATTACCGATGGAGGTAAAAGTTGTGAAAAGGACAAGTGTGTTGTCGATGGAAGCTGGATGTTTCGGATGTTGCCGATGGGAGTTGGGTAGCTCTTGCCGATAAGAATTAATTTGTGAAGTTAAATCACCAAAACTGCAAAGTTGTCGATGTCGATTGCCGATGAAGAGATGATACCGATGGGCATGGAGTGCCGATGGACACAGGGTGACTTGGTGGCTGACGTCAGCGAGGGTTGCTGATGGCGAAAGAGGAAAGTCGCGGATTGAAAGAGTCTGCCGATGAAAAGTTTTCATCGAAGAAAAACATAAGGAAACTGGTGATTTTATACCAGTATTGTTATAGTAGTTTGAGTCCGACTCTTGCATGAGTTGTTTATTTTCTTCAAAATAGTGGTGTTTGTTTCGGAAAATAATATTGTTATCCGACTCCTGCGCGAGTCAGTTATTTCCTTTAAAGTAGGAGTTTGTTTTAAGGAAGGTACGAGTCGTGTCTTTGTACAACTCTCCATACGGGAGTATAAATATGTGCCCGAGGGCTGCGTGTAAAAAAATCAATCTATCAAAAACAAATCAATTTACTCTTATTATACTTTTATCGCAATTTATCCTTTATTGCATTAGTATTAGCTTATCTACGAGTTCTTCAAGTTTCAGCGGGCTGCATCACCTTGATCTCCGTTAAACCCTTGTAACTTTCACGTGGGAGTACCTCTGAGCTTTGACATCCGGGCGTATCGCTGTTGTCTCGTTCAGCTCTGCTCTAGTTATCCTGATCAAGTCTGATTCTTGACATCCGAGCGTATCGCCGTTGTCTTAATTGAATCTTGTTCTAGTTATCGTCCTTGTCGATTAACTGGTCAAATCGACTGGCACACCCTCAGAAATCGAATTCGGTAATATCCCGAGGTGTTCGTAGATCCTGACGTTTTTTGTGTCAAGAGAAACGGAAGTAGAAATGAGTTTTTTCGTCCGTTTTCAAAGCTAGTACCGACTTGCTCTGTCAGCCACCGATCCCAGCCAAGGATATGATGAAACACAGGGTCCAACTGTACAACTGGTCGGCCCAAATACATAGCTGTTAAGGCCCAAGTGGTTGAAATACAGCCCATGGGCCAGTCCAGTGGGTTGTGGACTTTGTGGTGGCCCTGCCTGGCTACCCTGAGCCGGTGAGATCCCCCGAATCCCCGATGCCTAGCGTGGCCCTTCTTTTTTCCTCGCACTCCGCAAGCCACCTCACCAGCCGCCTCCTCGTCCCCGATCTCCTCCCACCCGCATCAAGGGTTTCGGTCTCTACAGCCAGCGAACCGGGATGGCGGCGGCGAGGCACCTCAGATCTGGCCTCCCCCTCCTCCGCGCCCACCTTGCATCATCCGTCGCTCAGGTCCTTGCTCCCTGCCGCCCCCCCCCCCCCCCCCCCCCCCCCCAGGTCATTTCTGTCGATTTCGATTGGCCTTCGGCGCCCTGTATCCGATCTGGGATAGATCTCCTGTAGTTTTAGGGTCTTTTGCATGGAAATTTTTAAGCCATCCCTGTGATTCTTATGTCTGTTTTTTTGCACTGACGTGTTCGTTCTGATGCAGGTTTCGAGGGGCTTCGCGTCGCAGGCGGCCAAGCCCACCGGGAAGGCTATTAAGGTACTTGTTGCATTCACCGTGATGAGCGAATGTAGATGTAAAATGGGATACGAATGCTGTTTTATTATAGGTCCTGGAGTGGTGAACTGGTGATAGGCTACTCTTGTAAACACATGTATTTCTATCAACCCTTAGGATATGCAATTATTTGTCTATTATATCCTACATATTGTTAGGAAACCTTCACCGTAATAGAGTTGGAAACCATTTGGAATTTTGGATGTTATGGTAAACATAATGATGCACATATCAATCACTTATTTAAGGTCGTACACAAATGATGTATTACTTGATGCAAGTTACTTTGTTGCTGTTTTGGCCAAACAAAGTTTCTTCATGTTGAGCTTAGATGTATTGTTTGTTTGGTATGGAAACTTTAGGTCAACAAGACGCTTTGTGTCGTTTGGTTTGCATTTCTTGGTTTTCCGTAATATACCTGTGTAGTTTTATGCTGACTACTGGATGAATGATTCTCTTTTAAGTTAGCTCGTTCTTGGAAGCTCAAGACATGCTTCATTTATCTGTGCATGTCACTGTTAATCTTATTGTCTGTTCCATTTATGTCTTTAGGTTCCAGTAGCTCTGTATGGTGGCACAGGCAACTATGCCAGTGCACTGTTCCTCTCAGCAGCTAAAGCCAACGCATTGGACAAAGTTGAGTCTGAGATTAAAACTGTTGTAGAGGCATCCAAGAAGAGCCCGTTGTTTTCTCAATTCATAAGGGACCCGTCAGTTCCAAAAGGGACCAGGGTCAAGGCTGTAACTGAAATATTTGCTGAAGCTGGATTTTCGGATGTTACAAAGAATTTCTTGGGTACGTGCCTTGCTTACTCATTTTGGTGTGCCTAATTAAGTTAAGGTACAGTTTTGTGTAACAAGTTAATCACTTTGATACACTCCAGGAAAAAAAAATCTGATAAGGTGCTCTTGTAGTGTGCATGTCTCACCGATGAACTATGTTGAACGTACTCAGACATTTACTTGTGCTGGTTCCATTAAATTTTTTCCCATATTGATATGGAGCAAATATTTTCTTGTTAACCATGATCTGCACAATAATTTGCTATGTGCATGTTTATATTAGTTTTATCCAGTTGACTGATTAATCGTGATTAATCATACGTTAGTCCCTTGGACTCGATAAGGTGCTCCGGCACGATTAAAGTAACCAGAAACCAGGTCAGCTGGTTAGTCGATGATTAATCACTATGCTGTGGGTGCAAATGTGCAACCATCCCTGCCACCACTGGTCTTCCTCTCCCTTTCCAGGCTTCCAGCCTTCCCAGCTGTTGTGCCTACCCCCTCCCACTGCTGCCGCCACTGCCTCTCGTCTCTGCCTCAGCCACCAGTGCGTGGGGGGAAGCTCTGGCGGCACACAGAGGAAGCCACCAGCTCTCTTTTCCACTGTAGCCCGGCCAAGTATTGCTGCGTCACACCTCCATCAATCCAGGTTCAAGGGAGCATGAAGATGAGCTCCTCCTTCGAAGGCTAGTGATTGCTGGGTCACTCTCCTGTGCATCTTGTCTTTCCCTGTAGCTTGATTTTCTGTTTCTAGTAGCAGGTAGTAGCAAACTTGGTCATATACCTCTCTAGTCTTGATGCTTGATTTATACTATATAGTATATATACATTATAGCAGACAGCTAGGACCGATTAGGGTTGACTAGTCAACCTGGTCATCGACTAACCGTGACTTGTCGCTTGGTCAGTACCATGGCGACTAGGGTCGACTAGCTCATTTAATAGTGTGTTTATAAAGGTGGTTTAGACTTTAGAATCAGTTATATGTTGTTACCAAACCCATTAATTGAAGGATTTCTCATGAAAAGTTACTTTGTCTGTTGAATTTTGGTACTTGGTATGATTGGTAAATGCTTATAATTTGTTCCATATTTGTCATATATCCTTTTAGTGCCTAATTTTGTGTTGGTTTATGTAGCCGTCCTGGCGGACAATGGCAGGCTGAAATTTATTGAGCGCATTGCGGAGAGATTTGTTGATTTGACTATGGCACATAAGGGGGAGGTGAAGGTTGTGGTCAGGACAGTTATTGTAAGTTGATTTTCCATCTCTTATACCTTCTTGCTACCATGAAAACAGTATCTGTTGAACAGCTCAGTCTCCTCGCATGTTAAAAGAAATGTTTGTTGATGCATCTATAGTTTTCTCTTGCCTGATAGGATAGTAATATGAATGAGTTGTTATGGATAATGTTGCTTGATGTGAATTTGCTGGAAGCCTTGTTTAGTTTATTTTTTTAATGTTCTTTCCTGTTTTTATTTGGTGCTGGTTATGTTTGAAACTAAAAAATACATCAACCATACCGATAAGTTAATAAAAAATGTAGTGTCTCTAGATTACATATGGAGATTCGCCAGACATCGTGTCAAATTTATCACAAATTGCAAACTGGATAGATAAAGTATATGTACTATTCATGACTGGTAGTGGGAGGTGCTATAGCCTATAGTGCACATTTCTGAGTTGCCATGCTTAATTGTTTTAGACTTGACATGCTTAATCATAGTCGAGCAATTAGAGGCATGCCTTGCATATTTTGGTACAGCATTTGTAGCCATCAAATATTGCACTCAGGCCCCTTCTTCTAGTTCTTTTGTTTTCTTGATTTGTTTCTTTCTTAGCTGGGAAAGATCGTGGGTAATGTGGACATTTTGGTTTATTGGGTTCAGATGCGTTGATTTTTTTTCGAGTATAGAAAGCAATTTGCAGAGCAATGGGGTCATATAAGTGGCAATCTTTGCATTGAACGTTGGCAACATCAAGCTCGACCCTGCAGCTCTCTGTGCCACTCAAAGTTGTTCTGTTTTATGTTGGCCTCGAACAAGCTGCTACATCTCTTATCACATAATCAGCGAACAAATTCTGATAATATTCACTTCTACAAACCGAGTACAAATCATCCCAGAATTTTATGAAGCTTGCTAACGCAAATTGTCAATACACAGCTTCATGTATTGTTCGTTGAGTATTCAATTTTTTGATGATACATGTTTCCTCTGCTATTAGCCACTTCCTGAGAAGGAGGAGAAAGAACTCAAGGAAACCTTGCAGGATATCCTTGGGAAAAACAAAACTATTTTGGTTGAACAGAAGGTAACTACTTGACCCACGAGCTTCTCGAAAATAATATCTGAAGGGATGCTCCTCAACTGAGCTTTCTCTGTTGCAGATTGACTACAGCATCATGGGTGGACTAGTGATTGAATTCGGGCAGAAGGTGTTTGATATGTCTATCAGGACCAGGGCGAAGCAAATGGAGGCGTTCCTGAGGCAACCCCTTGAATTCTAACAGCCTTTTGGATAGAAACATCACCAAAATGCAGAGGCTGTGCTGTTGAAGGTTTCGTCATGTCTGCCACTTTGATCTGGCCTTTGAATAAAATGTTTCCTCTAACAAGTGAAAGGGCACTGTTTTTATTGTCTTGTGGGCTAGATTCCTGCTGAACAATTTATGTTCATTTTTTTACTTAAAGAAGCATGCACCAAAAACATCAAGGATGCTGCCATGGAAAGTTTTTGAGCTCCAAGTCATTGGAACGTATGAACTCTTCACTCAATGCATCAATTTTCTCATTCATGGGCTTGCGTCTATTGGTCGGTGCCAAAATAAAACAACTTGCTTTTTTTTTGTGTGTAATCGAATGTCCATAGCAATGGATTGCACTGGGTCAGAACAATGTGTGGTTGTCTTTCTCTAGCGCGGAATGGACTCTCTGAATAGCAAGTTTTGATACATTTTTTGTTGTTGAGTACAGCTTTGAAATTCTTTACAGCCATATATAAGGAATTTGACTAGATTTGTCATAAGTGAAACTATGATGAGTTTGTTAAGTATATTAGAAAAGAATAATAATATTTATGACATTAAATTAGTATTATTAGTAAACCTTTCTTTTGTTGATATATTTTTTGTTGTTGAGTAAACCTTTCAAAATATTTACAGCCATAATCAGTAAAACTATGATGAGTTTGTTAAGTTTATAGAAAAGGAGAATAATATTATGGAAATTATGAAATATATTTTCATAATTTATCTCTTTGGCATCATTAATACATTATGGAAATATATGCTTTTTATAATGTACCTTTTTGACATAGTCTTAATATTATTCTCCATAAACTTGATCACGTTTGCTTAAATTTGACTTCGGATAACCATAAGGACGAATGGAGTTTAACAAGGAAGCCAGCGACATTTTCATGTGGGAAAAAGTCTAAATAATCCCCTGGACTATGGACTCTGAAATACATAATCCCCAACCTATGAAACGGTCTAATTTACCCCTTGAATTATTTAAAACCGTCTATTTATCCCTGGGTGGTTTTCGATGGCGGTTTGCCACAGTAAAACCACTTTTGTATTTTTTATTTATTTCCGCTAAGTGTTTGAAAAATCATAGTAAATCATAGAAAAATCATAAAATAAAAAATCCAACTTTGTTGGACTCCACATGATTATAGCTACACAATGAACATATAATATGGTATGCTTTAGTATAAAGTTTTTGTTGTACCATTGAACAAATCTATTTTTTTTACAGTAAAAACTTTATACTAAAGCATATCATATTATATATTCACTGTGTAGATCTAATCACGTGGAGTCCAACGAAATTGAATTTTTCATTTTATGATTTTTCTATGATTTACTATGATTTTTCAAACACTCAGCGGAAATAAATAAAACATACAAAAGTGATTTTACTGTAGCAAACCGCCGTCGAAAACCGCCCAGGGGATAAAATAGACGGTTTTGAATAGTTCAGGGGGTAAATTAGACCGTTTTATAGGTTGGGAGTTATGTGTTGCAGGGTCCATAGTTCATGGGGTTATTTAGACTTTTTTCTTTTCATGTGCCTCTGATGGTTGTCTCGTGGAATTGTTATTCAGTTCCAAGCAAATGTTACTCTCCACTTCATTTTTGGGTGCCATAAAGAGAGATAACTTGTTAGTTCGCTAAACACAGACAATCATCATCCACGCCACTGATGTCTCTGTTTCTTGATGTGCCTTATGTTTATGTTGTCAGCAATCGACAATCAACATCCACGCGCACTCATGCCTCTGTTTCTTTATGTTTACTAGGTAAATGGGATCAAACAAAAATAATGTCCGAGCACCTCAAAGTGAGCCAAGCCAAGCTAAGCAGCGGCACAAAGTCAAGGCCAACAGACATGTAAGGCGTGATGATGTGAAGTGCATGCCTTTAAATTGGTATCAAACCACAACACTGCATGGACAAGTCATGGACCGGGTCGCAAACATCTGCTGCCGAATGAAAATACAATTTTAATACCATTCCACCGCCACAACCCAAGAAAACATAAATTAAAAAAGGCTACACTTTGCCTTTAGATTCCCATTGTAACTCGCAAGACCATGCTATAACTGAAAACCTAGACCGATTTGGTTTAGGTTGAACCCTGTCAGGCTCCCTCTTGGTGAAGCCTAATTAAGCTACTAACTCATTCTTGAAGACTGGAATTTCTTGACAACTTTAACAGAAATGAAGGAAAATAATTTCCTTTAGCAATTCCATCGAACAGGTTGTACACACAAGCACAATAATATGAGACATAGACGTAGTATGTGCAGGTAGCATGCATTTACCATGTCTAGGATGTAGTTAACGGAGTCATGTGTTCCCAAGCTCCTCATCAGTTACATCTGAGTTTAATACCCTCCCTAGCCATATAATCCAACTAATTATCGTAAATATTCTTGCGTGTACCAAGCAATGGAGACCTGCATTGATTGTATGTATCATTTCAGTAGTTATCGGTCAAAACAACAAAGCTGCACATATATTTTGCATCAAATAAATTGATCAACCAGCAATTAATTAGTTTAAGATTTTGCCCCCAAACAAATTTAGCAGGCATGGAAAATGGACCATACAAAATTATTTTGATTTTATATTGTCCCATATTGATTCATCACCACCTATTGTTAGCATTTTTTAAATGTTTCGACCAATGTGGTGTTGCAACTATCTTTTCCTGCCAAGTCAAGTGACACAATAAACTCGTGAAGCAGGTCAAGGCATTAGGCAGCTAGGCTTCTAGCATGGACATCAAAGGACTATTGTTCAGGAAATGGAAATAAACAAACCTTGAATATATATACACACCTCTATGTAACCGAGGTTCTCCAGATCGAGCTCTTCCATGATCAAGGACACGTGCTTCTCAGCCTGATCCTTGAGGTTCCACAGCTTGTTTGACGACAAACTCAGAACGATCAGCTGGAAAAAATAAAAACTTTTAGGATGACGACATATTCGAGATCAAATCTAATTACCTACCACACAGTGAAATTACATGCATAACTCACCCTATCGAAGTGCTAGTTACGACAAAACTCCACAAGTAATACTGACATGTTTACTTTCAATTACTGTACTACTAACTCAGTAACTCAGTTGACTAATTAATCAAATGGCCTCCCTCGTGATCCTACCATCCACTTCGGAGTCCAGCCTGAATAGAAATGGATTTATTTGAGGTCAAGAACAGAAGCAAGGAACACCAATTGCAACAGAAAAAGCAGGGGTATTGCGCACATGTCAAAGGAGAATTGCATACAAGAACACTTGCATTCTTTTGCCTTGCCCAAGTGTACCAAAGAAGCTCTAAATTGTTGCCTTATGTACACCTCAAAATGATTAATAATTAACATACAAAATGGACCAAATTGTCAGTCGCAAAAAAAGGACCAAATTGTCTTAGTTCAGTACTTCACTTTCTTAGCATCAGAATACCCAAAGAAACATCAAGCAAGCACAACAGCAGATACATGTCATCCCACCTTGTCCATATGGAGGCTATTTGCCAGCGCTGATTTCATCTTGTCCCTTCCGCTCTTCCTGGAGAGAAGAAAGGAACAAAAGGATTACACAAGTAGATCCAATATACGCATTAAAAAGAAACACATCTTGGGAGGAGGTAGGTACAAGAAAACAAATGAAAATTCGTCCTACAACCAACAGGCCACCAGCCACACATCCGTGTGTTCACATAGTGGATGCTACACAACTCCTCCTTGATCTGCTTGGGGCCATTGTAAATAGTGGACCGCATGATCTCCAGGGCAAAGTACACAGATCGGTTTCCGGATGGTTCAAACCTTGATGCCGCGATTGTGGGGGCAAACCAGGGCGGCCATGGCTAATATTACTTGTGGCTAATGGCTAATATTGTCAGATAAACCAATGCCTAATGGCTAATATTCATACACATGGTGTTAACTGCGTAAGATGAACAACACCATGTTTTGTTGCAATCAAGCACTCCTTGATATCAAATATAGCTCAGATTCATACAAAACAGATCTCAGTGAAATGAAACAAGATGATAACAGGTCAAACACATACTCAAGGAGAGGTTGGTTGAGTTTTTTAATATTAATGTGCTTCAGTATACTGAGTTAATTTTACCTAAAGGAAAAAGATAGTATACTTCCTACCCATCTTATTGGAATTCAGAAGGAGACTCCACTTAGTTAACTGGGAAATTCATGTCCTAGAAACATAAATAAAACTTTTAAAAGGGGGGGAAATAACCTTCAGTAATATCTCTAGCAGAGATGCAAAAATAACCTATAGTCCTCCTACACTGAACAGCAAAAGCCAAAACTGATATGGAAAAGCATTGTACTTTCTGCATTTGTAAGCTCTTGGGCATTATAAACTCAAAGCTCAGAGCATACAATTGAAATAGAGCCTGATCAGTTAGCTTACACAAAGAGCAAACTCAAACCTACCAAATTATCTTATGGGCCTGATCAATTAACTCATGGGCATGATTGGTAGTTTAAACAATCACAAAGAGCAGACTCAAACCTACCAAATTATTACAGATTGCACGAAATTTGTAATTTAAATTTGAAAGGTAGTGCAATTGACAGGGTTGCAAAGTCTTCCCTGATTACTGTAGCATGAGAATTATAGGGTTGCAATATTAGTTTACCATCCATGATTGACACTGTTCGGATGGGTCCCTCTATTGTGGGCTTTCTAATACCTTTTAGCATGTTAGTCTACTAATTCAGTCATCCCATAGTCGTGCTAACAAATGCATGGATATACTTTTGGAAATTAAAGTATGGACTTTTTTTTCTCTTAAGACAGCTGCAGTTTTTATTCTACCTAGGGTAAAATAAACAATGTTTTCAAAAAAACTCGATCTTAAAACTAATATATTAAACGACATGCTCACAACCTTGTATACTTAATTTCCTATAATAGTTTTCTTCAGAAACCTGCAGTTCAGTTTCTAGCTAGCTGCATCAAATAACATTAAGTTTTCAGTAGCCAATTAGCCAAAATTGGAAGCACTTGTGGTAAAGAAAAATAGATGAGTGTAGTACCTTAACTTGGTTCAAAATGCTTTCAAAACAATTAAGAAAACCAGCACCTTTGTTTTATGATGGTCTTATATTTTTCCTAGACAATGCACATCTGTAGTCACAAACAATTAGTCACCGGAAACCACGACTGGTGTGACTGCCCCGCCCAACCACCATGTCCGACAAGGCCGAGCCACCGCAACATGGATCATGAGCATCATTCTGAACTGTAAGTTTTGTTTGTAGAACTAATATTCCTAATAGGCAATTCCTAATAGACAATGTCACAATCTCAGGAATTATACAAAGAAAAATTAGAAATCAGATTAATTCGATACGTAGCGTGACCAATTACTGTTTCCTAGAAGAAGAATCTGGTTTGTGTGTTTGCTCAGGCAATGTTTTTAAGGCGGTAAAGCGAGGTGTGGCGACCAACTACTGCCTTACGCTTAAGCGAGTAAGGCGTAAGGCGTAAGGCGAGGCGACGCCTTACGGCCATCCAACAGTAGAAAATTAAAGACTATAGCACTAAGCACTAAGCACCAAGCAAATCAAATATAAATATATCGGCATGCTGTCCTGCTCGGGAGAAGACAGAAGAGGCTAGAGGCAAGTAGAAAAATACAGAGCAGACTAATTAGTTAGACCTGGTTGTGTCCTGCTCGATGGGAGACTGGAGGAGGCAGCTGTGTCCCGCTCGAGGGGAGGCTGGAGTAGGCGGCTCGGGTCCTGCTCGAGGATGCTGGAGTAGGCGGCTCGTGTCCTGCTCGATGGAGGAGCAGAGGAGGCGGCGGGGAAACAGCAGCCCGCTGGCGGCAGCTCCTCGCGCGGATGCGGAAGAGGGGAGGCGGATGCTCAGCAGCCGCAGCTTCTCCCGGAGGCACGGGCGAACGCGTTTGCGCGGGCGAGCAGGAAGGCCCGCCTTCCGTGCGGTTGCTCCTATCTTTGCTCTCTGATTTCTCCCGCGCTCCTCTCTATCCCTGCGCGCGCGACTGGTTTTCCCGCGTGCCTGCTCTTTTCCCAGCCCTTTCTCCCGCGCGCCCGCGTTTTAACCGCCGCTCGCATCCCGTATGGCGCCCGCCTTGCTCGATTTGCGATGAATCGGACGCCAAAGCGACGTTTTCCGGACGCCACAATTGCAAGGCGGACGCCATACGAATCTGAGGCGAGTCGTCTCCTGAAACGTCTCCCCTGGAGCGCCTTGGCGCTTAGGCGATGCCTAAGCGACGCCTTAAAAACATTGTGCTCAGGTACATTCAAAATTATTAATTAAACAGTATGTACAGATTTGATGCCACTGGGCTCGAATGTACTCCGTATTGACGCACACAGACCAATAGCTACCGGGTAGCCGAGATGCAAAAATGACAAGGGTGCCATACCTGTTTGTCGGTCGTCGCTGGTGGTGGGAGCGTCCGTCGACGGCCCGTTCTGGTTGACTCGGCAGCGTGGAGTCGGCTGCCGCAGCGTCCCGTGCAGCGGGTTCAGCTCAGTCCAGGAATGCCTTGTGTGCCTAGTAATTCAGAGTTTGGTTAACGCCAATTGCTAAGAACAGACAAAGGCCACACTAATCAAATTAGCTAATGTCATCAGGACCATGTCGCTGGGGTCGATGACAGCGCCAGGTGCCGAGTCGATGGCCAGGTGAGGCAGGGGAGAGAGTCTGCGCGGTCCGGCCTCCGCGCTGGGTGAGCAGAGAGAGGGGAGCGGGGACGGCGGGTGGGCAGAGAGAGGGGAGCCGGGGTCTGAGGTCAGCGTCGTGGCAGCGGAGCGATGGGAGTCCGCGCCGGCCGGGTGGACGGCCGCAGGGGTGGGAGTCCGCGAGGCCGCGTCGATCTCCTGCGTCCTCCACTCCTCCTCAACCCACCCGAGGCAGCCGGCAGCGCTGGCGGAGCCGGGGAGGATTGGACGGCGCGGGCGGGTAAGCGCGGCACGGACGGAGGCGAGTCGCGGGAGCCGGTGCCCGGTCGGCGTCGGTCTCGGTCGGCGACGTGGACGCGCCGGGTCCGGGGAGGCGGCGCGAGGGCGCCGAGGCATGGCGGCGGAGGGGAGGGCGGACGCCCTTGCGTGCGCATCCGCGTGAGGGAGGGGATGTCGAGCGAGACTGGCGGGCGGGGATTGGGTCGCAGGGTGAAGCGAAGCAGTGGCGTAGACGATATCGTTATAAATCTTTTAGTTGTAGAGACTAGTACTAAGGGCGCGCCCCGGCGCGCGAGTGCAAGTGAATATCTCATATGACAACTTGTATGATATAGATTCCATGATATACACTGAAAGATATACAGAGTGCATGATAAAGTGTAAGATATATTGGGGGTGTTTAGTTTCCATGAAATCCAAAATATTTTGGATTTTAACTTTTTATTTTGCAAAATGGAACTAAACACCCCCAAAATATTTGGTAAAAAGTAGTTCATTTCTTATTTTGTATTTTGAACTTAAGAGGCCAAAATAAGAAAATTTTTGCATTGATTTGTGTGTCATCCTCACAATTTCCATCATTGAAAGACAAATTTTGGTTGAAACTAAACACTCTACCAAAATATTTTGCATTCTGGATTTTGGAATCCAAAATAGTTGAGATTTTGGATTTTGCATTTTGGTTGGAACTAAACAGGGCCATAGGCTCTATAGATTCCGTGAATATCTCATTACATTTTCTATGTAGGTTCTATAGATTCTTCTATAGATCCCGTGAATATCTCATATGACAGTGTAAGATATACAGGTTGTATACAATTGCGATGCATATAATTAAGGTATATTGCATAAAGGATGTATATATCACATATGACAGCGTGTATGATATAGATTCCGCGAGAGCAAGCCAACATTGTTTGGTTTATACAGGTACGATTGTCCACTGTAGATGTTCATAATTAACAATATTATGATAAACACATATGTATAGGGCGTATATCATCTAGAGCTAGATACATGATACAGATGATGTCAACACGATGTGGTACACAATCAAACTTGGAGATGTAAACACATTTATACTGCAAAGCTGAGTTTATTCTTATCAAGATTGGTTGTCGCGAATCTTTTTTCATGTCATGCAACCACCACCCACAAGACTGATCTCTACATGTGCTCCTGCAATAGGTATTGTTTCTACAAATCTAGGCAATAAAAGGAGCAACTCCATCTAATACCTGCAAATAAATAGATAGAGCCTTTCTACCCGAGGCATTTGCGGATAGTAGTATGTCCTGTTCTCCAAAATAATATGATGAAGCAAACCGAAATTTATTAGTTGGTATAGAAAACAAGACCTTCAGTTGGTACCGCTGAACTTGACCTCATGCCTCTGAAATCGGCACCTCTAAAAACACTAAAGCGCGGGCTCGTGCCTCTGAAATTGGTGCGGCCATGCACCAGTTTAGCGCTTTGGCAATGCAGGATGCTCACAATTTTGATAGGTTATTCATCTACTAAATATACTGGTCGCAGTAACAATGGGGAAAACAAGAAAAGAAGTATAAGTAGACCATTTGCCTTGCTCTCTATTGTCACTAAAATGATAGGACCAGATATTTACTATGTCATTTGCACCTAACCGAGAACACTAAAGTATTGCACTCTACTCTTAAACCTTGCATTTGCAAAAGCTAAACATGGTAGAAGAACATACCAAAATATGAAACAAACTGCATAAGAAATCCAAATCTCTGGAAGAGGCAAATGCAATTAATACGGAACAATTTGTTGGCACAGATTAACCTGCAAAAAAATCATAAATCAGCAAACTAAAATTGGAGCATGCTAGCACCAATGGAGCAGGGAAAGGTCTGACTATTACTATGTATCACTATTCTGCAGCAATATTTTATGAGGCCTAACCAGAGAAACAAGACCATCATCTGTCATAGCTTTGCACTGCCAATCTTAGAACAAGATTTTATTAGAAATCAATGCTTGTATTTGTGTAGGATGGATACATAAAAATTAGGGCATAGTGCAGGTGCCTGGGTTGGCCATATAAATGAAAGTGCAGATATATATATTCAGGGTTGTCTATCACCAAACTGACATTTGTTTGCAAAATCTTAGTATCTAGCGCTCCAGAAGCAAGAAATAAGAATGCATTGATGAGTATGTACTGGATGCAACCTTACTCTTCGGGGATGGTTAATCACAGGAAAAAAATGGTCATGAAAGTACTACGCGACACTGGTGTGGCTTAACTATAGAGCTATATATCACACTCTTCAGATTAATACAAAATAGAACCAGCAATAAGAGCCATATATACGTATTGAGCAAACATATTTCAAACCACAACCAATTCGATAAAACCATCGCAACTATTATACACATGAATCCTTCTTTTTTATCCTAATTTCGTCCTGTCAGGAAACATGATGCAGATGCAAACAACAACAAATAATGACCAAGAGTAGAGGCCTGAAGGTCATCAATGAGGAATAATTGATAGAATCTTTTGATTAGCTTACACTATCTGAAATTTTGAATACCCATGAGATATTCAAGTATAAGCACCACAAATTAGTAACAAAATATACTGAGAAAAGCACAAACCTCTCTAGGGAATGTTGAACCATTAACCTATCTCCAAAAGCAACCTGTATCAAGAAAGTATGACCTAGAGGTTTTGTAAATGACGATAAACTGGGACATGAAAACAAAGTCTGAATTAAGCACTCAACTACTTACTTTGAAAATATTGATTATTGATTACATTAACCATGGAAAAATTGGTTTTACCTCATTTTCTTTACGAAAAATGAAAGATAACATTCCTGAAATAATCAGCAGTGAATAATGTCATCCCTCGGATAGGAAGACATAATATGAGGAGCTTGCAAGAATATCAACAATGAGAAAAAATAGACATATCACAATGGGACCAATACAGTTATAGAACCTACGATAATTGTGGCTCCGGCTGTCTTCCTAAATAAGAATATAAAATCAACTGACATGCACGATGCGAGTTCAGCATCTATGTTTGTGGGTGGCAATGTCATAGAAGACTGCTCTATACTCTGAAGTAATGTCATTGCCAATTGTTTGGTAAATATATGGAACTGTTATCCGCGATGCTGATAAATCAATGAAGTTAATGTGAAGTATTAGCACTACAGGTGTAAGGATGGTCTGCGCAGCTGTAGGTGAAACAATTCACAAAATGGTGACTGCATACAAGGCAATCAACAAAAACTATTTTTCATCCTTTCTTCAACTTTACACCTGCTATTACTAAGCAGTACTATATATGGGTTGGACCGAAAAAACAGAAGAATGCCAAAAAGGAATCGTGGACCAGTAACCTGCAACAAGGATTAGTTTTACCTCTCCTAAGCACCCAGCAAAAAGATGGTCCCAAAAATTTGAGCGCTTGCGTATCATGTATATAACATTGTCCTCTTCAGCAATGGCATTTGTATATGTAAAATATATATTGGTAAACAAGGCTAGGAATCACGTGCAGGGGTCAGTAAGAAAACGAATTACACATCTGGATAGGGATTGGCTTTTATTATGTACACTGAAACATAGCACAACATGTGAACAGAAAAAGAACACAGACCAACAAGGAAGCTTTAGGGAATGCTGCAACAGGGCGGCCATACCTAGGGCGTGGGCACGTCACAATAGTGGTGGCGCCGGTGAGGACGTCCTGAGGACGCCGAGACTGCAAGGGCCTCCAGATCATGACAGCTCTGTGCACAAACAAGAACTCATATGTAAGAAAGTCTACAGAGCAGAGTGAAAAGGCATCTGAAGTCTCAACATTCGCCTTGGTTGACATACATTATTTCCCGACGCACAAAATAGAAGGCAACGAACGAAGTAGAAAATAGAAAGCAAGGAAGGCATGAGCACCGTATAACGTACGAAAGAATATAGACGTGAAACATCAATCTCATATCTATCGCCCCGATAATGCATATTCTAAGATAGGAAGAATTTTGATTCTCTTGTATGTATCTCTGTTCCCTGCTTCACCTAGGTTTTTTTTTGTGTTAGCAGGGCGCCAAACAATTCAGTTTTCGGTCGCTAATCTGTTTACATGAAGAAATGAATTTCTCCTTACATTCCATTGCAACTCAAACTCGATCTCTATTTTGTCGTATCTATCGCCCAGACAATGCAGATTCTAAGATAGGGACAATTTTGATTCTCTTCTATCTATCTCGTTCCCTGCTGCACCTAGGCGTTTTTTTGGTTAGCAGGGCAACAAATAAATCAGTTTTCGGTCGGTAATCTACTAATTTGTCTACGTGACCAAATGAATTTTTCCTTACATTTCATGGTAACTCGAATCCTTTATTTTACTGGCAACAGGTGGCAAATCTTTCTGTATCTTTTTTTCCTAGCAGGTTAGGAAGCCTACCAGACTCAGAAACACGAGACTATTTGCAGCTGCTAGCGTTGGCCGCATTCCTGAAGCCTAAGAACTCAACACTAAGACCATTGGCCGCATTTCTGAAGCCTAGGAACTCAACACGAAGACTATGGCACACAATGTAGGTTACCTTCAACACTAAAAAAATCCGAGAATATCTGTTGTTGCTACCACCGCCCCTGTATCTCTGAATGTACAGGCAACAAACACACATCAAACAGGGTATGGGCCCAATACTGAAAATCCTAAGACTGAGATGACGTCTATTTCTTGGTATCTATCACTCGAGCACTGCAGGTTCTAAAAAAAGGGACGACTGTGATTCTCTTCTACCTGTCTCTGTCCCCTGCTGTACATAGGTTCTTTTTGCTACCAGGGCAGCAACTAAACGCGTATGTGGTCGCTAATATTGTTTACATGAACAATTGGAACTTTCCTCACTTTCCATGGTAACTCGGACCCTCTGTCTCTTTTGGTAGCAACAGCTCTCAAACTGTGTTGCATCTTCTCTGTTACCCAATGCACATAGGGCTTTTTTTTGCTAGCAACCTACGAAGGCAATATGCTATTGTGCTTCATCTTCTCTGTTACCCAATGCACATAAGCCTTTTTTTTGCTGGCAACCTACGAAGGCAATATGCCTGGGTTCCGAAACCTGTTTACCTGAACAAACGAAAGCTCCCTTGCAGTCCATATTAACCGGAAACACTTGCTCTACAAGCAACAGCTGCCGTCATATAACTGGCGCCATATATGGAAAGCACAGGACACGGAGGAAAACTGTGCAGATGAGACGCAGAGCAAGGCATGGTGGAGACCTGAACCGGGGGGCGCGGCAAAGAGGAGCTGCAGCGGAAAGCAGTAGGAACACAGAGGCAAACCCAAGTGCGAAGGCGAAGACCGGCAGGACAGCAAGCACCTGCACCAGCACAGCATGGAGAGAACAGGCAAGGCACACACATGTTACTAATAAATCAGCGCAGCGAGGGTAAATGAAATAGAAATTCCACTGAAACTGCCGGCGGCGACCAACCCAGGCAACAGCAACAACACATCAAGCGCGAAGACGCGGCACACCGAGAAACACGGTGGAACAGCACAGTGGCCTCGCTGACTGCAGTAGCGCAAGGCACGCGAGGCTCACAGCAAAGCAGGGTAGGGTAGCACGGCGGCGTACCTGAAAAAGCGACGGCGCGCTGGACAATGGCAGAGCAGACCCGGCACCGAGCACAGCAGACCACCCGTAGGAGAAGGCGTGCCGTCCGCGGCAGGCGTCGAGCGCGTGACGGCGCGGGGCGGGGGTGTGGCCGCGCGGAGGAGCGGCGGAAAACCAAGCGTCGGGCGAGCGTCCGCGGCAGAGAAGGCAGGCGTCACGCGGGCGGCTGGCGGCCACGGCGTAGGGCCGCGCCGACCGCGTGTGAGGACGGCGGACCGCGCCGCCCGCGCCCAAATTTTTAAGATTTAGCCTTTTTTTTAAAAAAAAATCGTGTTTGACCCTGACATAACTAATCTCGGTTTTGGATCCTGAGGGTCGGCGCCGAGCAACGGGACCCGATGTTACGCTGGAGCTGATGTGGCAGGAGGCTCGGCGCCGTAGATCATCAGCCTGTTCGCTTGGCTTTTCAACCGGCTTAAATCCAGCCAGAATAGTGTTTTTCTCTCACAAGAAATCAGCCAACAGTGTATAAACGGTGCATAATCGTGTCAAACGAACAGGCGGCATGGCGCCGCGGCGCCGTAGATCATGGCGCCGCTCGGCGCCATAGATCAGGGCGCTGACCTCGACGCCACGTGTCACGGTGTCGAGTTATTATGCTACGCATGTGGTCCTTAGAAATACAACAAGTAATATTGCTTCTAGTATTAAACAAACTCACCATCGTAGCTTAGGTGGTTAAGGAGGTAGATGCTGAGCTGAAGGTCCTGTGTTCGAACCCAAGTTTTATAGTAACAACCAACTGCAATGTTTCAAAAATCAAATAAATTATAAAAATTGAATGTTTCAAAACCATATAAAAATAAATTAAATATTTTTTATTTCAAAATCAAATAGAAAACAAATTATAAAAAAATTGTACATGTCAATTGTTTTAAACACAAGACCTTCACCTTGGCATCCAACACCTAGACCAACTGAACTACACATGTGGTTTTGAATAACATTAGAAACAAATAGTACTTGTTCTATTTACAAAGCTTAGATATAAAAGCTAATAGCTCGGCGCCGTGATCTATGGTGCCGAGCTCGGCGCCGTGGCATGTGGCGTCGAGGTGCCTTCCACGTTAGCGTCAACTCAGCCCGTGGTCAAAATGCTCGGCGCCGCAAGGCATAGCGTCGACATGTGTTACCTCGGCGCCGTGGGGTATGGCGTCGACCCTAGGGTCCAAAACCGAGAATAGTTTCTCTAGGGGTCCAAACGTAAAAATAGTTTTAAAAAATGGTGGCCTGTGGCGCCGAGGTGTCTTCCACATCAGCGCCAACTCAGTCCGTGGTCAAAATGCTCGGCGCCGCAAGGCATAGCGTCGACATGTGTTACCTTGGCGCCGTGGGGCATGACGTCGACCCTAGGGTCCAAAACCGAGAATAGTTTCTCCATGGGTCCAAACGTGAAAATAGTTTAAAAAAATGGTCAAATTGTAAAAAATTAGGCTGCCCGCGCGTGAGCCAGGCGAGGACGGCCGTGCGCGACGGACAGGGCGCCCTACGAGGGATGGTCGCGCGTGCCGGGCGGCGACGCCCTGCGGGGACTGCTGACTGCGCCGCCCGCGCTTGGGCCTGGCGAGGACGACCGCTCGTGCCGGGCAGCGGCGCCCAGCGTGGAGGCGGACCGCGCCGCCCACGCGTGGGCCTGGCCGCGCGTCGGGTGGCGGCCCGACGAGGAAAGGACTGCGGACCGCGCCGCCCGCGCGTGGGCCAGGCGAGGACGGCCGTGCGCGCCGGGCAGGGGCGCCCTACGAGGGACGGCCGCGCCGCCCGCGCTTGGGCCTGGCGAGGACGGCCGCTTGTGCCGGGCAGCGGCGCCCAGCGTGGAGGCGGACCACGCCGCCCCCGCGTGGGCCTGCCGCGCGCCTGGTGGCGGCCCGACGAGGAAAGGACGGAGGTCGCCGGGCTGCGTGTGCGCGTCGCCTCGTGGCTGTCGTATAAAGGAAAAGGACAGGGGACAGTGAAGCCAGGGAGGAGAAGATATTTTACAGGGGACTTATTATGTATTGGCGAGGATTGGAAATCGACGTGGACGCACCGTGGCCAAACAAATGCAGCAGACGACGTGGCTCATCGATGGCCAAGTAAATGCAGTGGGGGTGACGTGGCCAGCTACCGTGCGGGGACGCTATCGCGCCTTGTTGGGGGAGATGTTTTCGTTGTTGCGTGTCACAAGAAAAAAAAACGCACCGCCAAATTTGCAGATACACATGTGTTGTAGCCGCAGAATAGGCGTCCTTTGCCCTTGCTTTCCTCCCTGTAATGCGTAGGCCAAGCTTGGGAACAAAAGACACGTAGCCCCTTGCGACGGTTCAGGGTGAGTTTGCTTGAAAGAATCAACAAAATCGATCCCCCAAGCCACTACTCTACTGCTCAAACAACCTTAACCTCCGGCTCACTCTTCCAAGCAACCAATGCAGTTATCCTAAGAGCTCCCAGCTGCTGCTGCTGCTGTTTCCTCCATGTCCTCGCCACCGCTGTTGCTTGTGTTCTGTCTACGCGCGTTCAGCGATGTCGTCGTCGTGCGCGGGCGAGACCGGCCTGGTGGCCATGGACTGCCTGGTGGTGTGCTGCTGCTGCCCGTGCCTGGTGCTGCAGGTCACCGTCTTCCTCTTCATCAGGCTGCCAAGGAAGGTGGTCATGAAGACAAAGAGGATCATCCTGAGGAGATGGCACAGAAGAAGGCCGGCGCCGTCGTCGTCGTCAAAGGCAGCCGGGCTGAAGCTGGCCGACCTGCTGGACCTGGACGACGGCTTTGAAGCAGCGTTTGGGATCGGAGACGCCGACGAAGTCAGCGCCGGTGATTGGAAAGAGAGGTGCTTTGCTGTCGGCGGCTGCGACGACGACGACGACTTCGACGCCGTGTGGGAGGCGATCATTGAGCAAGAAGGGCTCTTCTGGTTCGGGAGCTTTTGGGGCCGGCGGGAGCAGGAGGGGTCGGGTCCTGAAGGTGATGATCGGATGGTTGGAAGCTTCAGGTTGCCTGTGGCGTTAGAGCGGGTATGTGAATAGGCTATTTTTTTTTTCGATTCACGCAACGGTGTAAATTGTAAATATGAGGGATTTAGCCAAGGGTTCCATTCAGAGATCCGCCGGTAGGCATCTTCTATACTCGATCAGTCAAATGCATGTACAGTACATACTACTCCTACATATCAGCATGCCAGAAATAATGGTATGTTCGCGGCAGAATGAACAATTCAACATCACGGATGAATTTAGATATAGATTTCAGGCACGTTCGTTTAGCTTAGGATTTAGCTTAGGATGATTTGCTACGAGAGGAAAAAACACTATTCATTAACTAAAAAAATATTGCTAAAGTAAGAAACACATTGAAATTTCTGATGTCAATAAAGCAGCAAGATGTCCGAGGCTGTAGTCGGTGGCTGTCAGTCAGTCAGGCCAGCCGGTCAATCGTGCGAGAGGATCCTGCAGATTTGACAGGCGACGACCGCTAACTGTATTCCTGATGATTGGATGACGTTACGCAATGAACCACCGAGCGAGCTCTCCTCAAAGACCAGCAAGAATACGTCCTCCGTTGGAAAAGAACGGTTAGCCTATTGTAATTTTAGCATGTGTAATTATGATAGGCTGTCCTTGATTAGTGGCATGTACACGTTTGTGCGGTTTGGCTTCTGAGCCACTCACGGCTATATGTATTCTAGCATTGATAGAGAATACAATCAATCATTCTCTAAACTCTTTCATGGTATCAGAGAGGATACGATCCGCTACTCTTCCGCAACACTAGCCCGTCGCTGATCCGATCGACGCCCGGCTGCTGATCCCATCGCCCGGCTCTACCTCCGATCTGATCGCCCGCCCACTGCAGACTCCGTTCGCAGGGCGCCGTCGCAGGTCCGATCCTCCCGTCTTCCCGCGATCCATCGCGTCCGTCGCGCGAGGATCCCCGCAGACTCCCACGCAGTATTGTTCGCACGACGCGGTTCGCAGGGCATCGTTTCCCTCGCGCGGCCCCGGCTCGTGGTTCGCCGCGCGGTCTACTCGCGTGTGGTCCTGCCCAGGCCGCTCCTGATGGCGGCTGACGATGACGCTGCTGCAGCCGAGGCAGTGCGCCGTGAGGAGGAGGCACGCCTCCGTGCCGCCGCCCTCAGACGAGTACGAGCAGGCCCATGCAGCCCTCTGGGCGCAGGCCACCGCCGTCGTCAACGCGAAGGCCCTGATCCACATCGTCCTCGACAAGGCCATGGACTCCTACACCAAATGGCGTGGCATCTTCCTCACCGTGCTTGGCAAATATGCCCTCACACGGCATGTTCTCGAGGATGAAGTCTTCTCCACGCGCCCAGCCTGGGTCCAGGCGGACTGCTGTGTCCTCACATGGATCTATGGCACCGTCTCGAGCGACTTGCAGCAGTCGCTGATGATACGCCAAGGTTCCGCACGCAGTGCATGGTGCTACCTCGAGGATGAGTTTCTCGGGTAGAAGGAGTCGCGTGCTCTTCTCCTTGAGACGCAGTTCCGCAATCTTCGTCAGGAGTCCCTGAGCATCACGACTACTGCCGTCACCTCGAGTCCATGGCTGCATCGCTCACCGAGTTCGGCGACCCTGTCGGCGATCGCCAAATGGTGCTCACGCTCCTCCGCGGCCTCAGCGGCAAGTTCCGCCACATGGTGTCCATCCTCAAGATGCACCGTCTGTTCCCGACGTTCCTGGAAGCCCGGACACACCTCCTGCTGGAGGAGTTGGAGATCGACGCCCGTCCTCCATCTCCCCCGGCTGCCCTTGTCACTGCGACGCCGCGTCCAGCAGCGTCTGGCCCCCCGGCGCCACCTGCGGCCTGACGTCCTGGAGCTCCTACTCGTCCTTCCGGTGCACCCTGGGCGCCCACTGGTGGCCAGCGCAACAGCCGGCGCCGCGGCCGTGGTGGGCGTGGCGGTACCCAGTCAGTGCCTACTGGTGGCGCACCACCCGGCTTTCCTGGCGGCGCCCCCACTGGTGATACTCACGGTGTGCACCCCTCCTTCGTGCACCCATGGGCTGGCACGCTGCAGATGTGGCCCTACGGGCGTCCACCACCACCGCCGCCGGCGTTCACTGCTGTTCCTCAGTACGGCGTTCCGGGCGGGCACACCTACGAGACCAGCTACGCTGCACCGCTACCGCCGTACGCCTACGGGGGAGCTACGCCCTCGCCGCCGGTGTTCCAGGGGCCCATGCCGGCCTATCAGATGCCCGGAGGGATGCTCTGGAACCCCACACATGGAGGCTCCTGGAACGCAGACTCCCTGGCGCAGTCCTTCAACACCATGATGCTTACTCCGCCGACATCGTCTGAATGGTACGCCGACTCCGGTGCCGGTTCACACATGACTGCGGACGCTGGTAATCTCTCCATCACTTCCTTGCCATCCTCGTTTACATCTTCATCTATCATTGTTGGCAATGGCGCCCTTCTTCCTGTCACAGCCACCGGATCACACACTTTCTCTTTCCCACATCGTAACCTTGTCCTTAACGATGTTTTGGTGTCCCCTCACATTATTAAAAATCTTATTTCTATTCGTTGTTTCACCACCGACAATCATTGTTCCATTGAATTTGATCCGTTTGGCCTTTCTGTGAAGGATTTGCAAACCAGGAATGTGATCGCCAGGTGCAATAGCTCCTGCGACCTTTACCCATTCTACCCATCTACCACCAGCACCTCCGCACTCATCGTTGCACCTACCTCACTTTGGCATCGACGTCTCGGGCATCTTGGGCGTGAAGCTTTGTCCAAGCTCATTAGCTCCAGTGTTATCTCGTGTAATAAAGATGACCATCATATCTGTCATGCATGTCAACTTGGTCGTCACACAGGTCTTCCTTTTGGATCATCTTCCTCTAGAGCTCGTCATAATTTTGATTTGATACACTGTGATCTCTGGACATCTCCCATTGTTAGTGTGTCGGGGTACAAATATTACCTTGTTATTTTAGATGATTGCTCACACTATATTTGAACCTTTCCGCTCCGCCTCAAATCCGAGACATTTTCCACTTTGTCAAATTTTTTTGCTTACGCGCAAACACAGTTCAGCACCACCATCAAGAGCGTCCAGTGCGACAATGGCCGAGAATTTGATAATTCTCCTGCCCGCACGTTCTTCCTCTCCCACGGCGTTGCACTCCGCATGTCGTGTCCATATACTTCTCAGCAAAATGGCAAGGCCGAACGCTCTTTTCGCACTATAAATGACATTTTGCGTTCTCTTTTATTTCATGCAAGCATTCCTCCGGTCTACTGGGTTGAGGCACTTTACACCGCCACCTACCTAGTCAACCGGCTCCCTACCAAAACTCTTGCCGTTTCGACACCGTACGCCTCCCTATATACCACCCAGCCCTCCTATGAACATCTCAAAGTTTTTGGGTGTGCTTGCTACCCCAACATGTCCTCCACAGAACCCCCACAAACTTGCACCCCGTTCCTCCCTCTGTGTTTTCCTCGGCTATTCCTCGGATCACAAAGGTTATCGATGTATCGAGCTCCAATCGAATCGCATTCTCATCTCTAGACATGTCGTATTTGACGAGTCCTTTTTCCCTTTCGCCAACATGTCCACCACACCTATGGCATCCTCCGCCTTGGACTTTCTTCTTGATGAACATGACCTCTAAGCTCCTATTCCTGGAGCAAGATTTGTGCATGCAGGTACCCCTCACCCAGCCCCTTCACCACGACGACAGACGGTGCTGCTAGCAGTGCCCCTGCTACACCAACCGGCGCTGCAGCTAGCAGCGCCCCTGCCACCTCGCCGACCACAGTGCCGGGTGCTGCTGCCCCTGTGCATCATGCACAGGCCGCTGCCAGCAGCACCATGGCCAACGGACGCACGGCCGCAACTCGCCCGGTCTCCATCATCCCCGTCGTCAATGCACATGGGATGCGCACGCGCGGCAAGTCTGGTTTTGCACAGCCCGTGGACCGGCTCAATCTCCACACTGTACCTATGTCCCCACTGCCTCGCTCCGTCCGTGATGCTCTGTCTGATCCACATTGGCGATCTGCTATGCAAGCTGAACATGATGTGTTGATTGCCAATGACACCTGGAGCTTAGTTCCCCGGCCTTCCGGCGTCAATGTGCTCACTGGCAAGTGGATTTTTCGGCATAAGCTCCACGCAGATGGATCTCTTGATCGCTACAAGGCTCGCTGGGTCCTCCGGGGTTTTACTCAGCGCTCCGGTATTGATTATGATGAGACTTTCAGTCCGGTTGTCAATCCTTCTACTATCCGCGTGGTACTCTCTCTGGCACTTTCTCAGGACTGGCCCATTCATCAGCTTGATGTGAAGAAGGCTTTTCTCCGCGGCACCCTCACTGAGACAGTATACTGCGTACAACCATCCGGTTTTGTGGACTCCTCTCATCCGGATTTTGTTTGTCGGCTCAACAAATCTCTATATGGCTTGAAGCAGGCTCCTTGTGCTTGGCATCACAGGTTCGCCTCACATCTATTTTCCCTTGGATTTGTTGAAACCAAGTCAGATAGTTCCTTGTTCATATATCGTCGCGGGACAGACACTGCCTACTTGTTGTTGTATGTGGATGATATCGTTCTCATTGCCTCCTCTACCGGGTTTCTCAAAATTATCATTGGGGCTCTCCAGCGTGAGTTTACTATGACGAACATGGGTCAGCTTCACCATTTTCTGGGCGTGCTCTGCCAATAGTCTGTTTCTCTCTCAGCAGCAGTACACTCAGGATATTTTGGAGCGCGCCGGGATGAGTGTGTGCAAGCCGTGCAACACGCCTGTTGATGTCCACTCCAAATTATCTGCAGATGGCCCCCTATTGATGACGCTACCAAATACCGCAGCTTGGCAGGAGCTCTACAGTATTTGACTTTCACTCGTCCGGACATTGCCTTTGTTGTTCAACAGATTTGCCTCTATATGCATGATCCTCGGGAGCCCCACCTCACGGCTCTCAAGCGTATCTTGTGCTACCTGCAGGGCACTCTGTCCCTTGGACTAACTCTACACCGGTCTTCCCCTACAGAGCTTGTTGTTTACACGGATGCCGACTGAGCTGGATGTCCTGATACTCGCCGATCGACTTCTGGCTATGCAGTGTTTCTTGGGGACAACCTGGTGTCGTGGTCCTTCAAGCGCCAACACACAGTCTCCCGGTCCAGCGCCGAGGCCGAGTATCGTGTTGTGGCGAATGGTTTCGCCAAAGCTACTTGGTTACGACAGTTACTCCTTGAGCTTCGCTACCCGCCTCGCCGTGCCACCCTGGTCTACTGTGACAATGTCAGTGCTATATACCTCTCCAGTAATCCAGTGAAGCATCAGCGGACGAAGCACGTTGAGATCGATCTCCATTTTGTTCGAGAGAAGGTCGCCCTTGGTCACGTTCGAGCTCTTCATGTTCCTTCGACATCACAGTACGCCGACGTCTTCACGAAGGGACTCCCTACCTCATTGTTCTAGGAGTTTCGGTCCAGCCTGACCGTCAGCGATGCTCCCGATTAGACCGCGGGGGAGTGTTAGCCTATTGTAATTTTAGCATGTGTAATTATGATAGGCTGCCCTTGATTAGTGACATGTACACGTTTGTGCGGTTTGGCTTCTGAGCCACACACGGCTATATGTATTCTAGCATTGACAGGGAATACAATCAATCATTCTCTAAACTCTTTCAAGAACAAACTCGTCTAATCTAATCGGTTGCCCCGGCCCTGCCGCTATCAATCCAGGCGAGAACACACACCAAGTCACTCGCAGCTGACACGACAATCGCACGACCTGCACCCGGAAATGAGGTTGAGGGCCTGTTTAGTTCCATCCCAAAATCCAAAATTCAAAATGCCAACTATTTTGGATTCCAAAATCCAAAATGCAAAATATTTCAAGAGGTGTTTAGTTTCAACCAAAGTTTGGATTATTTTGGATTCCAATGATAGGGATTGTGAGGGTGGCACACAAACCAATGCAAATTTTGGGTTATTGTGAGGTGCGCGCTATAGGAAGGCAAGGCAGAGGAGGAAAGGGTGGTGCAGGGGACTGTGCTGCCGGCTGTCCACCTCGATGAGTCGCGCGTGCAGGTCCACCTAGGTGCTGTCGGCGACAAGTTGGAGCAGAGGTGGTACCTCGACTCCGGCGCAAGCAACCACATGACCGGTTGCCGTGCCGCCTTCTCCGACCTCGACGAGAACAAGACCGGATCGGTCAAGTTCGGCGATGGCTCGCGGGTCACCATCCGTGGGCAGGTCACGGTCATCTTCCTGTGCCGGAACGGGGAGCAGCGAGCGCTCACCGACGTCTACTTCATCCCGCAGCTGCGCTCAAGCATTGTGAGCTTGGGGCAGCTGGACGAACGCGGGGCGGAGGTGCTGATCCGCGATGGGGTTCTGCGGATCAAGGACAGGGAGCGTCGGCTGCTTGCCAAGGTAACACGGTCGTGTAATCGACTCTATCTTCTAGATTTGAAGGTAGAGGAGCCGGTCTGCTTGGCTGCGCAGTGCACGGAGGAGCCGTGGCTGTGGCATGGCCGCCTTGGTCATCTCAGCTTTGACGCAATGGCGCGGCTGGGGAAGATGGTCACTGGGTTGCCAACCATCAAGCACGCCAGCGAGCTGTGCAACAACTGCCTGGCTGGGAAGCAGCGGAGGCTGCCGTTCCCCAAGGTAGCAAGGTACCGTGCGGCTGATCCGCTCGAGCTGGTCCACGGGGACCTTTGCGGGCCGATCACGCCAGCGACGCACGGCGGAAGGAGGTATTTCCTCCTGCTTGTGGACGACAGCAGCCGCTACATGTGGCTGCAACTTCTGACAAGCAAGGACCAGGCGACGGAGGCGATCAAGCGCTTCAAGGTGCGGACGGAGGCGGAGTCCGGGAAGTGGCTCCTGGTGCTCCGGACAGATCGGGGCGGCGAATTCACCTCGGTAGAGTTCGCTGCCTACTGCGCAGATGAAGGGGTAGTGCGCCATCACACTGCGCCCTATGCACCGCAGCAGAACGGCGTGGTGGAGCGCCGGAACCAGACCATTGTCGGCATGGCGTGCTCCATGATGAAGGCGAAGAAGGTGTCGGCGGCGTTCTGGGGCGAGGCCGTGACCACGGCTGTCTTCACCCTCAACCGTGCCCCCACAAAGGCCCTGAAGGGGCAGATTCCGTTCGAAGCTTGGCATGGCCGCAAGCCGAGTGTCGCGTTCATGCGCACTTTTGGCCGTGTGGGTCATGTCAAGACCACCAAGCCGGCCCTCAGCAAGCTTGAGGACAGAAGCACCAAGATGGTGTTCCTAGGCTACGAGGAAGGACCCAAAGCCTACCGGCTGTACGATCCAGTCAGGGAGAAGGTGGTGGTGTCCCGTGATGTCATCTTCAACGAGGCGGCAGCATGGAATTGGGACATGGTGGCAACGGGGGAAGCAAACAGCGCTGCTGGGGAAGCAGCCAGCAACAACGGCTTCTTCAAATCATTTGTCGTGGAACACATGGTGATCCACGGCAGCAGCGAGGCGGTGGGGGAAACAGGGGGCAGAGGATCTGCGGTTGCTGAGGCGGAGGAGCCGCCCAGTCCAGAAGCAGCAGCACCCCCTGTTCCGATCCCTGGCTCACCGGGCTGGGCAGGCGATCATTCCCCGAAACAGGGAAGTCCAGCGGAGGAGGCTGTGGAGTTCGCCACACCACCATCGAACATCTCTGAGTTTGTGGACGCTCACCACGAAGGCGAGGAGGTGCGTTTCCGCCGGGTGGATCACATCGTCGGGGAAGCAGCGGCGCCTGGCCTGGCGAGCCGGCTGCTAGATGATGAAGAACTACTGCTCGTGAGTGCAGAAGAGCCTGCTACATTTGCTGTAGCAGAACATGACGCAAGCTGGCGACGGACGATGATGGAAGAGATGCGGTCCATCGAAGAGAACCGCACCTGGGAGCTAGTCGACCCGCCGGTCGGCTGCCGATTAATTGGCTTGAAGTGGGTCTTCAAGGTCAAGAGGGACGAGCATGATGTCATTGTCAAGCACAAGGCACGGCTCTTGGCCCGCGGTTTCGTCCAGAGAGAAGGGATTGATTTCGAGGAAGTGTTCGCGCCGGTGGCGCGGATGGAGTCCGTCCGACTACTGCTGGCGCTAGCAACATCAAAGGACTGGCAGGTTGATCACCTTGACGTGAAGTCTGCCTTCCTCAACGGCGATCTCGCAGAGACTGTCTTCGTCAAGCAGCCTCAGGGATTCATCAAAGAAGGGGCTGAGCATCGAGTGCTCAGACTACGCAAAGCCCTTTACGGGCTCCGGCAGGCGCCACGGGCGTGGAACGCCAAGCTCGACACCACCATGGGCGAGCTTGGGTTTGCACGCTGTGGCACGGGGCATGCGCTCTACACACGACGACGGGGAAGGAAGAGCTCATCGTCGGTGTGTACGTGGATGACTTAATTGTCACAAGGGCACGGGCGCAGGAGATCGACGAGTTCAAGCGCGAGATGGCAGCTCGTTTCAAGATGAGCGATGTCGGCGTGCTCTCCTACTACCTCGGTATAGAGGTGAGGCAGGAGAAGGACTCCATCACGCTGGGGCAGCAGGCGTATGCCCAGAAGCTGCTGGAACGCGGCGGCATGGCGGATTGCAAACCAGTTGCGACTCCGATGGAGGAGAGGATCAAGCTCTCGAAGAAGAGCACGACGGAGAAGGTGGACGCGACTCCAGTGAAGGTGAGCTTGTGCTCACAACTTTCAGTGATGCAGACATGGCCGGTGACATTGATGGACGGCGGAGCACTTCTGGAGTGCTCGTTTTCCTCGGGGCTGCACCAATTACATGGCAGTCACTGAAGCAGAAGATGGTGGCGATGTCGACTTGCGAGGCAGAGTACGTCGCAGCGGCCTCAACGGCGTGCCAAGCTGTGTGGCTTCGCCGATTGCTGAGGGAGCTGACTGGTGCTGTAAGTCAGCCACCGGTGCTGAAGGTTGACAGCCAGCCAGCCATTGCCCTTGCCAAGAACCCTGTCCTCCACGACCGGAGCAAACACATCGACATCAAGTTCCATTTCCTCAGGGGCTGCGTTGATGGAGGACAGGTTGTTATCGAGTTTGTCGAGACCGGCAGACAGCTCGCTGACATCCTCACCAAATCACTTGGACGCCTCAGGTTCTCTGAACTGAGGAAGATGATTGACATGGTAGAGGTGAAAGGATAGGATAGCAGCAGGATTAGGGGAAGAATTGTAAGATGTAATCTGCTGCTGTCACTCACTCACTCCAGCAGGGATGGCACTCGGTCAGCCCTGCTGCTGCTCCTGGTACAAAGTTGGCAATAGGCCATATTGCTTGTACCTCTTCTAGTACTTAGTTGGTAGAAGTACACCAGCAGTATAGGCTTGTACTAGAGTAGAAATGGCTGATCTCAGCCTTGTACCGTAGGAGTAAGGAGTAGGAAGACTTGTACCTCAGCTGGTACATGTAGGTTGTATATATATCCCTATGCAATACAATGGAAAAGGCAGCTCTTGCCACCATTCCTGTGTCCAGCTTTCAGCCAACGCTGAAACCTGAGTGTGTGTGTAGCTTGAGCTCAAGCTCATCTTCTACCTTGGTTCAGGGAGAGGGAGAGGGAAGGAGAGCAGGTGCTGCTCACCTGGGCACTAGGTCCTAGTGCTAACAATGATATCATCCTCATGGCTCATTGGCCTAAAAGCCTAACTATAGTTCTTAGATCTTAATGCATTATGATCTTAGGTTGAGTCCATGCTAGATATTGAGGTTATGCATTGCATTTATTGTACGTTCTTTGAGCACTGAAACTTTATTGCTTCTTCTTTAGCCTCTGATACTAATGTGGGCTATGGATTGGCTTTATTTTATTTTCTGACCCTCCTTATATAGTTTTATTTTCTATGTGTTTCTTTGGCTGCTAGAGTCAACCTCCTTATTTTATACGCTGTTGACTCTAATACCTTTGTTCAAGGATTTGACTCGCCAAGATGTTATTGCTGCGGTTTCACCAACCAGCCTTCAGACTCTGACGACGAACTTGCAGGTTGCGGCCCTCCCTCTCAGCCACTAGGTAAATTCTACTTAGTAGCTAGGGTAGGAATATTTACATTATAGTCCCAATGCTACAATCTTTGTACGTGAGATAACAAGAGTTACTTTTGTCCCTGATTGCTATACTATAATTGCACTGTAGTATATCCAAAAATAAAATCTACTATATGCTGACCTCATCAGGCTTTTGACAAACTGGATGCTGTGAATCTGATGATACTATGCTGGCCTATGCATCCGGAGTACCAACCAAGGAGCACCACCACACAAAAGCGTTCTATCCAAGAGATGCATGATGGTTCCTTCATGTGGTAGCTAATGAGACTAGCGGTAATTTTTTCATTACGCATGCAATCATAATATATTTTTCACTGTACTGAAATTCTACCTTGTCATCTATTATTAGCGGATGAGTTTGGAGTGGACAGGGAAGTACTTAATCAAGCTTCTGAGCGGCAGCACAGAGGTAGCATACATTTACAGTTAAAAAAGCATAACACATATATAAGTTATCACTGATATTGTGCAGCTAATCAAGAGCTCGAACGGTTAGCATTAGATCCACAAGCCCATTCACTATATGCTTCGGGTAAATCATCTCTTCAGCTATGCGTGTGATGTTAGAACGCTTACTGCAAAGTGTCAGATGCTAACTATCTAATGTTTGTGTAGCTTCTTCGTCAGCGACATCAGGATTCGATGATGGTTGAGAGTCAGATCGAAGCTGGCACCTTCGTTATGCAGAGTAGATCTCCATGATGTTGTTATCTCTTGGGGTTTGTCTAACCCCCGCTGTCCGAGCCTTCTATGGTTTCGTTGTCTCAAAACAATTATGTATGGTCTACGTATAGTATGCTACAATTTGGTAACTATGTTTTGACTATTATACGCTATTTATCTACTCTTTGTGGCTTCGGTTCTTTTACATGCTTATTTGTTGTCTCAAAACAATTATGTATGGTCTATGTATCGTATGCTACAGTTGGTAACTATCGGGGGTTGTCTACCCCCGCGTTCTCAGTGTTCTATGGTTTGGTTGTCTCAGAACAATTATGTAGTATGGTCTATGTATCGAATGCTACAATTTGGTAACTATGTTGACTATTATACGCTATTTATCTACTCTTTGTGGCTTCGGTTCTTTTACATGCTTAATTATAAATGTAATCACATTTGTGGCCCAATCGGCGCGTTATCACTAGTATGTATAGTCGCAGAGGACTGGTGAGGCAGCAGCAAGCTTCGCTGAATGAGTCAATGCAGCTGCATCTTTAGGTATGCTCACTGGTACTGGCCAGCGAGCTTGCCTTCCTTGACGATGTAATTCTGCACCGGGAAATCCTGGCCCTTGAAGTACCTCTCTAGCATGTACCAAATCATGCCAGAAACATGATTATTATTAGTAGAACGATGTCCAACTGTAGTCTACTAACCTGGCCATCAATGGTGGTGCCGGAGATGGCGTTGTTGGGCATGTAGCGCCACGGGTGGTCCTTGGGCGCAGGCTGAGGGTGGGTGTGCCCGGTGGCGCAAGCGTCGGCCACGTCCTGCGTGTCCATGATCGCGCCTCGAGCGTTGTTCATCATCCTCGCGATCCTCTCCTTGTCGAACACGCCTCTGCTCAACTCAAAGGCAGCAAGCAGGCAGATGGCAGCAGTCCCAGCTAACGTCGAGAACCCTCTGTCTGCCTCACCTAGTTTTCTCGGTGAGCGGCATGTTGAGCACGACGACGTCGCACTTGGGCAGCATGGCGTCGAGCTCCGCCTCGAACTGGGCTGGGCACCGGTCTCCGCCTCCAGTGCCAGGTCCATCCGGATCCTTCCTGTCGTGGTAGAGCAGCCTGCAGTCGAACGGCGGCCTGAGTGAGGCGCCCGATCCGGCCAGCGCCGACGGTGGTTGCCCACCGTCTTCCCCTGCAGGAAGTTGCGCACGAGGACGAGGACGCGCATGAGCTGGTCCTCGGCCACTGACACCGTGTTGCTGCCGGTGAGCCCCGCGGCGGCAGGTCGACGTGGTCGGAGCCGATCCCCGCCGTGAGGAGTCTGCCGTCACGTACGCTGCTGGGTGGAACGGGCGCCTGCTGCTGTGGCCGGAGTACGTCGTCACCCTGCTGCGCGCGACTCGGGCACAACATGCTTACCAACGGCAGCCGACGAAGTTGGGGTTCCGGTCGGCGTACTCGCCGCCCTTGTACTTGTAGAACACGCCCACGATCTTCTTGCTGCCGGCGGCGGATGCCGCCTAGCTAGCTAGTGGTACGGTACACGAAAAACAATAAAACAAACAGAACGTACGACGCACGGGTAAGTGGCTAGCTAGGCATCGTGACTCAGATATGATGTTGTTACAAATCGTAAAATGGAGTAGCAAACATGGCGCACATGAAGGAAGGCTCCTCGCAATGTGCTCATATTCCATCCTTGCTCGGCATGGCGCTTCATCCAGACGGCAAACTTTATTCTCGTCTTCCAAGGCAAATCTCCCACCCGTGCCGCGCCCAAAAAAACAGTTGCCGTCTTGCTTCATGCCAACAGTCAGTGATGGCAGTATCGATGAATGACCCATCGATCTTCCTAGCCCCTCGCGAAATCTCGCAGCGCTAGCTCCGTCCTGATGCGCATGCCGCGGCTGCCCCTCCTCCTCAAGATAGCCGCGGCGGCGGCAGCCGGGTCGCTGGCGATCATTGTCGCGGCGCGCCTCCCTCCGCCGGGAGATCCGTGACGCGCTCATGACACTCGGCAACGACGACGGCAAGGACGCCAAGGAGGACGCCTCCTCCCCGCCGCCGCCGTCCGTGGTGATCACGGGGTTCCGTGCCCACGGCAAGAGCTCGCTGGTCAACACGGCGTGCCGGGCGCTGGCGGCCCGCTGCTGCTGCGCGCGGAGGCGTCCCCGCCCGGCGGCGGGACCGACGGGCCCAGGCGCCGCCGGAGGGTCAAGGCCGTCGTGGCCGGGGCCGGGGGATGGCGACGTGGTGGAGCTGCTGGACGCGCCGCCGCTCCCTGAGGCGATTAGGCTGACGAAGCCATCAGCGGCGGGGACCCTGAGTGCGTAGTGTTCGTACGTTCTGCGCTGCGACCAAGGAGCGGAACGCCGCCATCAAGCGCCTCCCGGTCCCGGAGATTTCTGCCGTCGTCAGGAACACAGGTCAGTCAGCTTACAGAATTTCTCGTGGGCTTTGCGTGCCGCACTATTTGTTTAGGAATACTTGGCCGTCTACTAGAAAGGCCCAACCCAAGCAACACAACAATGGACATTGGAAACCTTGGATTTAGCATTCCATCCGTTTGTCTTTAGTTTTTGTGATAGTTATACTTGTATAATTTTGATCAAGTTTATGGAAAAAGACACCCAAATATCTCTAATAACAAATTTTTTTAACTAAATTCAGCACGTAATATATCTTGATAGTGCATTATTTGGTCTATTATATATGCTAATAATATATTTTTGCTACAAATTTTATCAAAGCTAAAGACAAAACTAATACAACTTATATTTTGGAGTGGAGTAGCAATTACTGCAATCATCCATATGTGTATCGATTTAGAACTCCCTGTGTTAACTTTTCTGTGGAAGTGTCCTTTTGATTATTGATTAAATAAAAAATTCACTTAAAACCTGAACTGTGTGCTTTTAAGTCCTATAATAAGGCTGAATTTGATTGTTACTAACATCTATTAACAGGACTTAATTTGATCATCGTATTGACTTTTAAGAAGGCCATGAGATCAGCTGAAGAGCTTCTACGGGAGGTTTCTTTCAGGGCTAAACTGATTGTGTCTACTTCATCGAGAACTACACCTGGAGCAACAATGGCCCCAACCTCCACCACCCCCCTGTCATCAAGAACGACTTTGAGACGCATTTCACAGTGCTGACGATCATTCGACAGTGTCTTGAGTTCATCAAGCTAAATAGTAGGAGCCAGTCCAAGGACAAGGAAAAGAACGGCAAGCAGGAAAAAACGCCCGAGCCTAAACCTAAGAATGCACCCACAGAAACTAAGCAGTACCGGAAATCCAACGACTCCAGTGTAAGACTTTTCTTCAACAGTTCATAAACTTGAATTGCCCTGCATACCTATGATGTACTGAGGCTAATGTAGATATACTTGTATAGCACTGAGGTAGTCTGACAAGCTGCACAAAATATACAATCATCCATTCGTTTTGTGAAGATACACGTCCTCTTTATGTATCATAAATGATAAATCAAGATGTGCTGCTGCTTTTCTCATTTTTGGAATTTCATAAAAGAGCAAGGGGGGAATCCTCAAGCCATATCCATACATATGTATCATAAATCATAATACCACTTGTTATACAGATCTAAAACAACAATATTTATATGAAAGCATCATTACATGTATGTAGAATCCTTTGTTTATACGTCATAATTAACCCCAATATATATATAGTCAAGCCGCAAGCTACTTGTACATCTAAAGATTTATGATCATAGATAGACCGAACATGGATGAGCCAACAATGTTGGCCTTCCTTATTTTGTTTATAACCGATCAGTTTAGTAATCCAGGCACCAGCAATAGTAGTCTGATGCTGAAAGTGACAGGAGTTCTTCTGGGCTCATCCTCTCGAGCTCTCTCTGCCTCCAGGTTGGATAGTTGTTCTGGGCCTCGCCAGAGCCGGAGTTGTAATCTCTTGGGTGAGCTTGTGATCTCATCCTGATGTACAGCCTCATTGCTGCAACACAGTCCTCGTAGGGGTCCTGCATGCCAGTATGGATATCATACCTACAAGAGGATTATACAATCTCCTTAGCATCATTACGCAGATATGAAGAAATAGTAGGCTGGCTGCATATAGATCATCCAAGAAGTGACATATATACCCAAGATATGCTTGTGTAAGGTACTTCAGGGAGTTACTGAGCTTGCTAGTCTTCATTAGTGGTGGGTATTTCGCAGTATCCCTGCATATATACGCATAACAATTTCTGTCAAAAAGGGCAAAACAACTGTGGTAACTGATTCATGAACCATAGTTCAGCTTCAGCAAGCAAATTAAAGGGCCTATTGATGTTAGAAATAAAGAAAAGAAAAAATACAGTGTCATTTTTTTTCTACCCCTCCTCCTACTAATCATGAATGCCGGTATCCAAGACCTAGCCCAAGGTCATGTCCAGCCTGACCCAAGGCCAACTCCTTGGGAGTAACTTCCACAGCGGCTCCCCGTTGCACAGGATTTCCTTGATTCTCCTCTGCGCAACCTTAAGCGGCATTGCGTCCCTCAGGTACTCTGGCCTTATCCCAGTTACTTCATACCTGAAAACATGTTGCATATATACAGTCATCAGTTGGCGTCGTTACAAAACTAGTCCATCCAAATGCCTTCCTTGTCCAGTTTCAACTTTCAAGCGCATATACAGTGGTACTCCTGGAAGATTGGTGGCTCTTTCTTTCTTTCTGGTTTTGCTGGTCTGGCAATTTCTTCTCGAGCTAGCGTCGTCGGCTAGAATTGCTAGTAGGTTGCTAGTAACAGGCCGGATGCATGGCAACTTCATGAGAAGTAAGGTTACCTGTAGTTGGTGACAGGAAGTGTAGGTTTGACAGAAGATGATGTGCTCATCTTCTCCAATGAGGCACACCCTTGCACAAAGGTCCATTGAGCCGTCACTCTCTCCCCCTACCATTTTGCAAGCCAGGGCAACCGCACGGCCGGTTATTTCGGCATCTGCTGGGACCACATGACAGTAGTATCACATCAGCCAAAGCCTTCACGATCACGAGGTAAGATGAACTGAATAAACAACATATGAATAATGAATAGGGTGGAGGAGACCAACAGATCGAACAGATATGAGATATCGGTATCATTACCGGAGCAGCACGAGAGTATTGGCAGGTCGCACGGTGGTATCTGACGGTGGCGCTGCTGTCGAAAATGTTGAGGCAGATGCTGCAGCCGCGGACGCTGAACACCCGCGCGCACTCCACCTTCGGCAACGGCCCTGACGAAGACGATATATGACTGTATGTAAGCTTACATGTTTTTGACACTTCTGAGGTTGTCACTTTCTAGTCTTTCATTCATATAGGGCGACGATGGTTCAAGAGAGAAATGCACGTGTCTTATGCCTAACTGCGCCTATTAAGCAGCATTTGCACTATCAAAATAAAGTCCTACTAGGTTGTTATCAAACGAGAGATTGCTCTTTCCAACATGGTGGAGCACGGCCTTTGAAGGCAAATTAATTTACACCCTTTTTTTAGGGTCGCGCCGTAACACGTATTTTATTAAAACAAAATAAGAATACAAAATTTACATGTTCCAAAATTGTAATTTGTTCTTTTTTAAAAAAAAAGAGAAAAAGAAAAAGAACTATTGTATCTAAAAAGTCAAAACGATTTACGATTAAAAGTGACAGCTGTACTTTTTACGTTTCCAAAACTAGATACCATGAAAATGAAAATCATTATCGGGCAAAGTACAAAAAGTCCATATTTTGATTTTATGTTTAAAACATTAGGATATACTCCCTTCGTTCGAAAAATATAAGGTATTTTAATTTTTATTAGATGCATTATTTTTATTATATTTCTAGTGTATATCTAAGTGCATAGTAAAAGTTTTTTTATTATAATTTAGAATAGGGAGTAGCATACATAGGAAAAATAAGCCAAATGCTATTAAGAGACAGATGAAACCAAATGAGCTAGGTTGATTTATGTTTAGTTTCCTGGAGAATTCTTTTGCTGAAAAAACTCGACCCACGCCGGGATAATTAATTAGTATGACCACCTCAGGGCATTACTATTAATTCAAGTAGAAGCACTCAACTTGTAGGTCGAGAAAATCTCCGAACATTGACCACGAGAAATTGAACCCAAGACCTTCAAGATCATTCCCATGCTTTTTCCCCCCAAAATTCATGTCCAAACTTGTGTTCATAAATAGTCACTCCTCTACATTAATAATCCTTTTATATACACAAAAATAATTGTACCTACGCTGCATTATTATTGACTAAAGATGCAACAACGCCGTCCCACTATATATATATATATATATATATAAAGCGCCGACCTGATGATATCTCGTTCTTTCTGGTCATGATCACACAGTCCTCTGGCCGACGTACCTTTTAATTTGAAGGTCCAAATTTACCGTACTTTCATGCTTTACAGGAAATTACAGGCACCCAACAATTTGCCGGAAAATAATATTATCAAAAAAAATTTGCCGGACATGCATGGTAAACGCCGGCCGGCCAGACGGTTAAGTTTGCTTACAAGCAACGCTAGTAAGATCCTTCGTCCATGGAGGCTGGAGCTCCGAGGCCACTATCCGTTGACTATACGGAAGCTAGCTCACGTAGACAACTGGCCAGATGCATGGCCCATGTGTCGGTCCCTGCAAAGGTTCGCTCACACGAACTTGACATTATTAAAGCAGTGATCATTCCGTAGAATAAAGAGACAAGCTAGAGATGCAAAGACCAAGAGAGAGAGGAGGAGCGAGCCTACCCTGCCTGGACCTGCAGCCGTCGTACGTGCATGCGAGAAAGCACATGGGTGATCGACAAGGACAGGCATTCTCCTTGCGCGCCCGGCGGCCTAGACGCTA
>CM039125.1:11105871-11237288 GCA_022036555.1 Microstegium vimineum | reverse complement strand
TGCGCTGTGGAGTCCCAAGCCAAGCTAATAATATAAGGAGAGGCAGAGGAAGGCCGAAGTTGACATGGGCGGAGGCGGTGAATAGGGATTTAAAAGCTTGGGATATATCTAGGGATCTATGTTTGGATAGGATTGCCTGGAAAGCAGCTATTGAAGTGCCGGAACCATGAGTTGGGTATCTTGTTGGGTTTCAACTCTAGCCTACCCCAACTTGCTTGGGACTACAGGCTTTGTTGATGTTGTTGATGTTGTGTTTGACTTTTTTATCCTCAACTTTGATCACTCGTCTTATTCAAAAAAATTATACAAACATAGTCAAATTTAAGTCATTTATGTAGACTATTTATTAAATAAGTAAGTCACACAAAAAAAAATATTTGTACAAAAATTTGAATAAGACGAGTAGTTAAACTTAGGGTTGAAAAAATCAAACGAACTATAATTTTGAACGAATTAAGTACTATATACTATATACTATATACTATATGAACTCACTCTCTACACTTTCTAAGCATGTGACTAAAGAAATCTGTTAGGTGCATCCTGCCGCGATGACACCGTCTGCCAACTTTTGATGTGATTCCATGTAAAGTTGAGATTCATACTCAAACTCAAGCTAGCAGAGATATGCAAAGCGTGGGTGAATGAGATTCCCATGGCATTTACGCCCTTCATCTTCAAAAGCTTATCTTTCCCATCCCAAAAAGATAATGCTACTTTACATATATTTGGATCAATCAACAAGAGATTTGGTGAATCTGATGATCCTGGTAAATGCAGTATTGCACTACTCATCAGTAGTGAAGCTAGAGAAAATTAGAGAGATGTGTTTGTTTTGTGGATACATGGACATGTTTTAAGGAGGACATAGTGGAAACTTAGACATAATCATTCTTTCTATATTTTTAGGGGGTGCATTTGTACTCCTAATTTATGTACCTTCGCCCCTATAACTACTATAGGAGGTTTGCCACAGCCATACTAGGAGATAAAAACTCGCTTCTCATCACTTCGATCCAATTTTAAGACTAACTTCACACATACTCTCTACTCTGCTCCTACTTCCTACACTACAATCACTCCATCACAAAATCAGAGAGTAAAGCTCTAGCAAACAGGCTTTGAAATCGTTATACTTTCTTCCATCCACCAATATACCGCTGGCAAGTGGTGCATGGTGGACATGTGGTGAGGAGGGCTTAGGATGGAGAACCTCACCGCGAAGTTGTCAATGTAGAGTAAGGTCATCGACAACCAGTATGGAACTGTAAAAACAACCTAATCAAAACCCAAACAATTCAACTTGTGGTGGGAAACGATAGATTTTTCCTAGCCATGAAAGAAATGAACGAGAGGCTATAGAAGATGAAAGCAATTAATCAGAGCCTTCCTCTCTATATTATATATTTGCTCTTATTCTACTCCCACTACTATAGAATAGGCCTTTGGTCAATGTCCAAAATGAGTTTTAGTCTCGAAAAAAAATTATGTTCGGGACTAAAAGATCTTTAGTCCCGGTTGGTAACACCAACCCGGACTAAGTTTCCTTTAGTCCCGGTTAGTGTTACGAACTGGGACTAAAGATACCAGGACATTTATTAGTCCCGGTTCGTAATACCAACCCGGACTAAAGATCGTTTAGTCCGGCCGGTTGGTGTTTAGGGTATAGAACTAAAGGTGCCTTGATGGGTTGTTTCAAAAGGAAAATGTCTCATTAATTGTTAGATGTGTTGTATAGTTTGGGATGGTAAGCTACACGCGAGACTATGCAGGAGGTCTTTGGTTTGAATCTCAGGAGCGCGGTTATGGGAGACTTTATTTTTTTTTTTAATGCTATGAGGATATTTAGTCCCAGAATCTTAGTTCCGGTTGAAAAATCGGGACTAAAGACCATTCCCAATCGGGACTAAAAGGCATTCCTCTAGTAGCGTCCTAGATCGTTTCTGACTACTGTATCCTCGTGCCGTTGTTCCTTCACAATTGTGTAACTTCGTCTTCAACAGAGAAGCTAAGTCTTGTGCACGTACGTATCTAAAAGAATAACGTCTTCTTCACCAGTTTAGGGTAGCAAAATGGACATGAGTATATGTTTGTCCGACAATGCGCTTTTGTAGCACCGTAACATCCTTCAGAGCTGATAGCAGTGTGTAACATCCATTGCCATTGGTGGATCGCTAGCTAGGCGCATGGACTCCATGCATGTGTTGCTTATATAAGGGGGGAAAAAGGTGGTCAATGGGCATCGGAGCCGGCCGCTTTTCTTCGTCTCCTGTCCCATGAGATGCTTGGCCGGGCGTGGTGCACCGTCGTCTCTGTCCGGCGCTAGCTGAAAGCCTGCCCGTAGTGTAGCATATGCAAGGATATCCAAGGAAACAAAAGGCAAATCAAACACGCGATGGCCGGTGCAGTGACCAACTGACGACCGCACGCACGTTCACGGGCAAAAAAGCTATAGCAGCTGCCCGCTGCCCACGGACCAGAACGACATGTGTGGTGGCGCATGGAACGGAAGCGCGCGAGCCGGCGAACCAGCCGCCGGTGGGCTGGGGGAAGGAGAACGACGGCAGGCCGCTAACCTCGATCGTCCCAGCCGGCCAGCCGTCAGTCCCCCTCGGGCCACCCGCGTTTGGGCGTTGCTCGTGCCTTGCGGGTTCGCCTAAAACCGGCGGATGTCCATGCGCTCCTGCTGTTTTGGGCCGCGGCACGGTGGTAGTGTACGTGGTACGCACACGCCTCCTGACGGCCTCCACCTTGAGTAGCTGCAAAAACTTTGCAGGTGTCCCACATCTTTTCTTTGGGTGGATTCACAGTTCAGTCTAGTTTATCTCTCTCCTAGGAGATTCACATGTTTTGTTCATGGTTTTGAATTTTAGATTTTGGAACAAAGCTTTCAATTTGTAGTTTTGTTGGCTAACCAGATAAGGATAAAATTGCTCGGAAAACAACTAGTGGTCCTCCAATAACTAGCGTCTTGTTCGTTTAAACTTATCAGTCAAGCTTCTCTCACCACAAAACAGCTAAAAACAAATATCATTCGACTTATCAACTAAAAAAACAATCAGTCGAACAAGCGATGAAAACGTTATACTGAGAAACTGTATACATTTTTCTAGTCAGGGGTCCAACAAATCCCCACCTGCATTTGTAATCCACGGGTTATTTCTTACTATGTTCCTAAATTAAGGCAATTTGCATGGACGAATTGTAACAGATGTTTAACAGATGGAGAAACTCGGTGTATGTTATTCATAATTTCTTTGTTTACACATTACTATCAGCTAATCTTATATATATGATCCGTAATGCATGTTAGCTCACTTGTCGAACTACTGCCAAGCTGTGTACATGGGATTAAGAGCCCATGGATCATAGAGCTTTTTCCCGTTATGTCATTATGAAAGTTGACTAATTCTTTTGTGTCCTTAAAAGATTGATTCGCACCACTGTATCATCGTATTTTTTTTTCTTTCCCTCTAAAACATTCCGTCTGAATTTGTTCCGGCTAGGCTGTGTGAAAAGAAGTCCCTACCGTTACTCTAGAGAGACAAATTGGGTACCTGGTTGCAGCGCCAACAGGCGGCGTCAGCGGGCTCCTTCAGTTCCGACCGAGTTGGTGGCGTGACCGCGAGGGATGGACGTCCGGGTGCCGCCGGGGTCGCGGCCGGGGCCGGTGCGGCGCGGCGTCAAGCTGGCCGAGCAGCTCGCTGCGTCGTCCAACCTCCGCGACCTCCTCAAGCTCCGGGACGACGACGGCGGCGAGGGAGGAGTAGAAGGCCGGCCCTCCGCGGTGGGGATGCGCCGCACGCTGCTCGACGCCATCCGCGACGCGGACGAGGGCACGGCACGACACCCGGGTCCGCCGCGTGCGGGGAGAGCCAGAGGGTGTCCCTGATGGCGCTGCTGGAGCGGACGGAGCAGCAGCAGTGGACGTGGAAGCGCGCGGGCGCCGAGGAAACGACGACGGAGGAGGAGGAGAAGGGCGGCGGTGGCGTGGGAGGCCGGTGCTGCGTGTGCGTCGCGCGGGGGGGCGCGGCCTTCATCCCCTGCGGCCACTCCTGTCGCGCCTGCGAACGCGAGCTCCGCGCCGGCCGCGGCCGCTTCCCGCTCTGCAACGCCACCGAGTGTGGCCACCGAGCGCGGCGGCGGAGGCGAACGCGTCGGGCGCGCCGTTGCCGAGCGCGCGCAGCGTGACGGTGGCCATGGACGGCGAGAGGCGCAGGCGCGCGGCGAGGCGGGACACGGCCGGGGTGAAAGCACCGAGGCCACGGCCGCGAGGAGGCGGAAGTCGAGGAGGAGGAGGAGCGTGAGGAGCGGGAGGGAGACCGGCGAGCCCCTCGGCCCGCGCGTCGTCGCCCCAGCTCGGACCTCCCCTCACCTTCGTCGCGCAGTTCGCGGCCGACCACGGCCTAGCGGTGCGCGCCGTCGCGCTCCGCGTCGCCGACGCCGACGCCGAGAACGCCTTCCGCGCCAGCGTCGCGGCCGGCGCGGGCCCGGCGTTCGAGGTCGAGCTCTACGGCGACATACGCGAGATGCGCGGCCGGTGAGCCCCTCCCCCGCGCGAGGCACCTGCTCCCCACCCTGCTCTGCGCGCGCCGGCGAGCTCCTCCCGCGAGCAAGCAGCGCGGCCGGCGAGCAACTCCCGAGCGCGAGCAGCGTGACGGCGGCCAGCGAGCTCCGGCCTCCGGGTGCTCCAGCCGGGGCAGCGCCGCCCTTCGCCATGGCTTTGTGCACTCGGAGCAAGAACGCACGGCACGGGAGGCCGCGGCAGGTATCCCGGCGCAGCAAGCCACTCTGGCTCTGTTGTCTTCGCACTTTGGCAGTGGCACGCAGCAGTGCCCAGTGCACCACGCAGCATGGAAAGAAGGGAAACAAATGAGAGGGTATGACAGGTGGAGCCCGCTTGTCAGCCGGCATCACCGCAACAGCAGCACGGGTAAAAATGACATTTTACCGGGCTCGTCCCACGTGTCGGGCTGCCAAACGGAGGAAAACAAACATAAGACAGACGAAATGGTTCAGAGAGAAAGAAAGAAAAACACGCTGGCAGATAGGTGCGAGGGGCACAGAAGAATTAGCCAAGACATAGCGAGAAAAGGCTAACTTTTGGGCTGTCGTCTTTCCTAACTGAATCGCGCCGCCCTAGGGAGAGCTTGACTAAGCAAGGAGCGCAGACCGCAGAGCGCCGGGCCGCCGGCTAAGCGGGAGGCGAAGGCGACGATGATGGGGTCGCGCCGTTGGCAGTCTCCGGCTGATGCTCCTGCGGCCGCCGATGCCGCGGAGGAGGAAACCGGCGGCGTCGGGGGCCCGTCCAGGCGGCCGCCGCGCCACGGGTTGCACCGCGCGTCGCCCTACGGCGGTGCCCCCCGCCGGTTGCTCCCCAAGCTCCCCGTGGCTTCGAGGATATTCCCCGCCAAGCCCCGCGACCGCGCCGCCTCCGGTGATTCCCCTCACCGCCCTCGCTGTCTTGCACCTCTGCTAACGGCTGATGCCCTTTTGCGGAAGAAGATCAAATGGGGAAACCCTGCGACGTCTTACCTATTATGTTCGCGAGTTTGTTGCCATAGGCGAATGGGTTCACTGTAGCTCGCGTTTTGTTTCAGATCAGCGCTAATCTGTCTAGGGTTTAGGGTTATGCGCCTGTGCAGCTCATGCCATTTTACTCTTTGCATTGTATCAATCTCCAACCTAGGGTTTGATGTGGTAGGTTTGAAGAAGTTATCTGGTGCCTGCTTTTCTGAATCCACCAGTGGACTCATGATCAAGCGTGGAAAAAGTCTACCAACTGATGGGATTTTGTTCAGCCCTTCATGTACTCCCTGACAATTACTATTGTTTTGGACTTTGGGTTGCTGTGGTTTGTGATCGTTCAATTTATTGGTTATGCTCTTTGGAATGGGCATACTAGTTCATGACTAGTGAACTTAAGGTCAGGTTTGGGGTTCCCAGTCCTTCTTGTTAGTGTAAGGGCCTGTTTGGATGGACTAGAACTAACAACTAGTCCTGTTAGCTCCTATTGGGCTATATGTCGACTAATGGACTAACAACTAGTCCATGACTAGGAGACTAATAATTCATCTGTCTGTTTGGATTGTTAGGGACTAAAAATTAGTTGACTAGTTGTAAACTTGTTAGTCCTATGGATCCAAACAGGGCCTAAGGCTGTACTGTTGTCCAACTGGTATTACAGGATCATAAGAGTAACAAGAGTGGTTTTAGTGAGAAACTATTATATAATCTTAAATTTATATTATATGACCTCATTATTATTTCAGTTCTTTGCTATAGGTGAGTAGTTACTTAGCAGCACTCCCATCTGTATTGCTGCTATATTTCTTGACACATTTATGAAATTATGGTCATGTGATGTATTTGTCGGTTATCATGTAGATCGATCATACTTGACAAGTTTCCATATAGCCTCCAATCATGCACAGTGTTTATTGTGGATTACTTAATGGTGTTTTGAATGTATGCAGACAATGATCAAGAGGTTCATCGTGAATCACTGGAAGTTATTCATGAAGTAAGCAAAGTTACTTATCTTGGAAATGCTTATTTTCTTTGATTTATTGAAGTACATCTTTTTTTCTGTCTATATTGAGTCTATTTCTAATATGTGTTGTTATGTCACTTTGAATAAAATGCTGCGGCTATCATTTTGCACTCAGAACTTTATAGTTAGCACAACAAGATACCCTATTAAACTCCCTTCTCTTAGACTGTTACTGTTGAAAGCCTAGATCATATTGCTGATCTGTATTAGCTGACTGCTTAATAGCATGCCTTAGATGTTGCAATGGTGCCTATATTCCCTATGCATATCCTGCACTTTTGATTTTTCGCTGCAATGCTTTCAAGTTCATAAATGGTGGATCTAGAAGGATAATGATTGCTAACCATATTCTATTTTTCCTTTTGTTACTTGTGAACTGCAAGATTTTTTTTATCAGCTTCTACCTCGTTTTTCTATGTTTTCTGTTTTCTCCTTTTCCAGTCAAGATATATCTGTGCGTGAATGTTGTCTTTAATCTCTCACTCGGTAATGTAAACTGTAGATACACTCCAGTGACTCCACAGAACCAAACATCAATGCTGCATGCATTCTACCACCAAGATCTGTGAGCAATACGTTCAACTTGCTTCTGGAAGGTGACAGGAATCCAAATCATGGCAATGGGCTTGCTGACATTGAGAACATAATCAACCAGAGATATTTTTCTAGGCAGGTTTTTCTGTACCTTCTTTATTTTGACTGTTAATGTTATTTTTTCTTTTTGAGTTCATTGAAGTTGCTTCTTTCTTTTGAAAGGTAGAGTAACAAACTTTGTAATTTCCCTTTGATGGCTTAATTTGTTATCCAAATACACCCACTGATTGAAATTGTAAATCAGTTTATGATATGTATTGGTAAAATTATATAAAATAATTATGTGGATTGAAAATATAAAATTGATACTACTAGATCCATGATCTTCTGCAATTTATAGTTCTTTTACTTGAAATAATATAATGCCGGAGAATCACTAGTCAAAGTGTTGTTGGAGATCGTATCAATGCCCTAAGCTTACCTTTCCCCAAAAGTAAAACCCATGGGGGGAAAAGTAGGGCACAATGGGTGAGTGGGAATTGGATTTTAATGACAAATTGTTTACACAGGTGTTGTCGTCAAAGCCTCAAAGGATGTTACATGCAAATGTTATATTATGCCCATTGCTTTTTGATATTATTTAACTTCTTTCCATTGACTACCATAACTGGAGTCATCACACATCATGTGGATAAAGATTTGTCTATATTGGACAACAGTTGTGGTTGCCCAGTATTTCTTGAGTTTATTGTGCATTTAGGTTTGGAAATTCAGATGCCTGTGATCCTTTTTGGTCTTATACATTACAGGGATGAGACACTACGTCTTATAGAGATCATGCGCTCAAGGACTCCTGATTTTAGTGTGGAAGACAAGAGACCTCCAGCATCTACTGCAAAAGGTTTTGAAACAATTTCATTTTCAACACCAGCCCAACTGATTGAGGATCAGTCATCTTGGAGGACTGATATCATCCCATCATCCAATGTAAGAATGACTGAACTGTGCAATATCAACTCATGATTACTTATCTGTACAGAACATATTGGTAGATACGTGCTGATCCTGTTGCCTTTGTTATTTCTATGTGATGTAAATCCTGCCTATATGCTTTTGAAGTTCAAGTATGCTTGTTTCTGAGTAATAGTTTTCTGAACTATGTGCAATTTAAAAAATTGATTCAAACATTTTAATCTCCCTCCCTCCTCCGCTCCATTCCATAGCAACAGAGGGTGTGCTGGAGACTGGAGAGTTATATATGCACAGTGCTTCAGCAATACAAAAATAATCATTCGTTTTTTGCTTGATTTGTTGTTTTCTCTTATCTTGTGCTTTATTGTCATTCTAGGTGCATGACATTGGTCCTTCACCGATTGAAATTGCAAAAGCTTTTATGGAAGCACAGACCTCAGCTTCTGTACACGAGTCCAAAAAGCGGAAATTCAGAGCTTTGAGCCATGGAGTTGAGACTGACAATTCGACATCAAAAGTTTTCCCTACAATGACTACTGATTCTTCTGTATGCTGGCCTGGTTCAGTTGTTCGAGATTGTCCCAATTATCTTACACCACAAAGTAAAAAAGGAAGGACTCTGCCTCAGCCTCTTTGTCACACACCATACAATAGATCAGTTTTTCGAGGATCTATTAAGGTTGCATATTGTATTTCTTTGCAATTGATTTCTATTCTAAGCTACACAATGTCTCTTATTTGTCACCGTGTCTATCATTATGTACTAGCATTCAAATATTACCTTTGGGAGCTAAAAGGTTTCATGCTTATTTGGTCTGTAACTACAGAACAGCAGGCATGGTGATACATACAATAATGGACAGAAACAGTTTTCCACTCCGTTTTCTACTGGAAGTAAGGTACTAGTTGCCCATCCATTGCAACAGCTTTTCATTTTGAAGTATTCATAATTCGGCTAATCGTTTATCCACAAAGAAACCACATGGATACAAGGTGGAAGACCATCTACAGGATTTTTTTTGTACACCTATGTATACACAAATCAGTGCACAGTAGGTCCTTGTTTAGAAACCAACCATCTGTACCAAATATTTTTATAGAAGTAAAGATAAATTTTATGTATTTTACTGTTATCATGATACACACTTGTCTCTTTTGCTTCATGAAAATAAGAAACCTTGGACAGATTTAAGCCCGCATAATTGTATTATATGTTGGAACTATTTGTGCAAGTTTGTAATAACTAATCAAATTTATTTTGCCTTGCATCTGATTGTTGTTCTCCATTCAAAAGGTTGTCAAACCTGATTATATTTGACTATAAGTAATTCCTGCAATTATTGCACAGCATCCCCAAAAACTTCGAACAAGGATCGACAACTGAAAATCAGTTATAACTTTGCTTGCTATGCTTGACATTAAAAGCGTTGTCACATGGAAAAATAATAATGTAAAGTTGTATGGCCATCTGTGTCTTTTTGTGTAATAACATTCTTATTTGCTTTATAGACAATACTAGAGGATAAACATGTATCAACAAGTGGTGGTATGGTGCAGCCATCATCTTCCGGGGGACAGATAGATGTTTTTGGTTCTATTCCAAGAGAAGGTTCTGCCACAATGAAGAATGTTGCATTCAACTTGCAAGGGTCAGATGGTAAAAGCATGACAGAAAGTATAGCAACTTTTGGACGTGCTTCAGGTGTAGACAATATCTCCAGGGGTGCTTCAGTATCTGTTCATCCCAGGTCAAGTGAAACAGCTTTCAAAATACTTAGGCAACTTGACAGGACTATTCCTTCCCCTACATCAAAGCCACTAGGGCTGAGACAGACATTAGCCAATATAAATACTTCTGTTGCCACCAACAGACAGATCAAAGGGCCTGATTTCAGTATCCGTAATGGTAATAAACAGAGCAGCATTAATGAGAGTGGCAGTGCTAACTCGGAGACTACATATGGAAAGAAGGTATACACCCATTTGCATTTTCTAGCACAAGATACTGTTCTACTGTTTACTAATTGTACATGTTATAAGGGCAATGGAATATTTTTAGCTATCTTGCCAATAGGTACTCTGAATCTTGTCTGAACATAAAATCAATTGTATGCATGCAATACTGAATTACTGAAAAAATGCTATATGGACTTCTAATTGTTGTATTGCAATGCAAAACAATGTTTTTTTTTCCTGAAATTTTCTCCTGGTCGCTCTACTCTCATTTTCAGTTGATGATCACTGCAGATTGAATCAGTTAATCAATTTAGCAATCCCTGGTAGCATCAAACTATAGATACTCTGCTAATCAGTTGGTTGTGTTTCACCTTGTGTAGGTTCCGCAACCTCAAAGCAGTCCTATTGCAGAAGAGCCAAGTGAAAAAGTTCAGAGAAGCGGAGCTAACTCAGATGCTTCTGAAGCAGGCACTTCCCAGCAGCCTCTGAAATCAAATTTAAGACCCGCCAGCAAAGGTTTCAGCTTCACATTTCCTATTCCTAAAGCTCCAAGTTCTCTACTTGAACCGCCACCTACACCAACCATGGCTTCACCACCAAGGACCTTGCCAATCCCCCCTAATGAAGATATTCCCAAGTTTACCTTTGGCTCCTCAAGTACGGCCAAGAAACTTGTTTTCTCCTTCAACTCCAACTCCACAAGCAGTTCTGTTGGTACTGGTGCAACAGAACCAACCTTCAAATTCGGATGTGATAACAAGCGAGAGCTTGTATTTTGATATAGTTGGCAAAGATGCAGTTTGTTTTTGATATATGTCATGCCTGCGGATCTGAATTCTACCACTCTTTCTATTTTTGATGTATTGATGAAAGACATCTTTAGAAAGTTGGAGTGTGTGACTTGAGTTATACATGAGGACACTCGTTTCATTTATCAGCATATTCAAACTTTTTTTTTTACATATTTTAGGCGTTCTTCATTGGCAGAATATATCATCCCCAGTGGTGCACCCGTGTCTGTGTCATTGGGCATCAGTCCTTTTGTTTGGTCTATAATTTAGAAAGTTTTCACAGCCGAATGGAGTTACACTATCCTTTCAGTACAAGGTATGTGACACGCCACTGCTGATACAATCCGTTGAAGAGCGCTGCTTTCTTGGCAAAGCGCGTTTGAAACTTGCGCATTTTTTACGCATGAATGCACCAGCCGTTTTTTTTTTGTTTGATGACCAAAAGGCACGGGGATGACCTGGTTGCTAGTCGAGTCCGAGTCATGAAAACGACGGGCTGATGCAGAAACAGTTGCCTGATTGCATCGATATCGCCACTGAACTGAAAGCATGGTGAAATGTTGCCAAAATAATGGTGCCATACACGTAACCGGGTACGTGTGGGATATCTGGATCATATTTTGTACTAGCTTCCTGAAGAAGGCTCCACACATCAAACAGGATGCTGGCCAAATTTTCAGTCTTGCTATTATATAATAGACACAGTTGTTTCGTAAACATAGAATTTCATATTCCGTTATTCAAAGAATGTATATAAAAAATCTCAATACTCGAGGATACGACAATGTCTGGGCAAGACGACCTTGTCAGGTAGATCGCTCGACGAAATTTGGTGATATGCATGAGGAAAAAGTAGACGAGCAGGTAAGACTGGAGCAAGACGCGTCGGTTGCTGGGAAGCCTGAAGAACTGGGAAAGAATCTAGTCCGTCCGTCCGTCCGTGCATTATTTTGTTCTTCCCTGCACTGCAGGTACTATAATTGAGCCTTGAAGGAAGCGTCAGATCGTCCGATTAGCTACGTTTCACCAACCAGTAGTACTCTACTATTACTAGTAATCACTAAGACAGGATTGGGCCAAGCTAGCTAGAGTACGTTCACTCGAGTGTATGGTCTGTGCAGGCCAGTACGTAGTATACTAGCTAGGAACGTGTCCTGACTGGCCATCACTCGAACACAACTCCCGGGAGGACCGACCAGCCCGACCCGATCGGTCACTATGTAAGTCATCATTCACTAATGATGCGTCGTTATCGCATAATGATGCTCTGTATCTCTCCCGTAGCTCCAGAGGTTCCAGCGTCGCTCTCTCCGGTTGGCCCGGCCGGCTTGACGGGCACGACATTTCCGGTGTACCCATGCAGCCCATGGATCACTGGGTCAGACTCAGCACGGGGACCGGGCCGACGACCCTGTGAGACGTGAGAGTCGCCATCCCAGTCGCGGCTAGCTGGGCCCTACCGCCCGCCCGAGAAAGCTCCGCGCGCCATGCCATACGGGTGCACCGTGCACGATCGCCGTCACGCAACCGGACGGCCAGGCCAACTAGGGTTTCGTTTCGCAACTGCTGGCCGACCACGCCCTCGCCTGGCCGGGACGATGACGACATGTTTTGCTTACCAGGCTTTTTCCGTTCCAACGCCTACGGTTATGTCTTTTTCTCAGCTACGTTACAAACACCTTTCTTTTTTTATATAATCTTTTTTTCCAGACATCTTTTGAGGGTGTCTTTGCAAAATTAAACTCTCTCGTAACATTCTCAGACTTTTCTTCAGCCGGGGTCAGTCAGTCAATGGTGAGGGTCTCCCATCGGATGCCCATAGCAAAGCAGCATCTCGGAAAAGAACTTCGTGGTAGTGAGTGTCATGTCATCCGAGTGATATGATGACCACTCTTAAAAGCACCACATCACCATGGCATGGCAAAGGCTTTTGGGTTACCTAATGAATATTATTATTGCACTGTCAACACTAAGGAAAACGTATATAAATGCGTTGCTTAGCACAACAGAAATTGGCTTTTAGGGCAACTAACACGGTACGGTGTTCACCGGAATCAATTCATAAAGGGCCATAACGCGTGTGTAATTCCACTTTGTGTTGGTTGAAAGATATGGTTTCTAAAGACATCGTCATCTCACCTTTCACTCCACCAACTCTAGAAAAAAAAATTTAGTCCTGGATACCAACGCTGAATTTCTTATTACTCTCTCCTGCAACTGCAAATCCTTTTATATTTTAGGGTGACCTTTTCATGAGTGGTCAAGTTCTTGTGATCTACTCACATTCGCAAATAAGAAGCTATGCACTACTTTGTACATGACCACTCTCTTGGAAAGTCATGATATCGAGGTCCAAATTGTCCAATTTGAGGTTAAATTCGTAGGGAACACGTCTAGTGGTCTACAAATGTGAACCAACATGTCATAATTTAAGCTTAGTTATATGTTTGAATTCCCATCCAACATGCATCTAGTAGAGTTAGAGAGCATAAAAAAGATCACATGGCAAGTTTCTTTCAAAGGGGCATAATGCAAAACCACACAAGAAAGCCAATGTCTCTCTATCATTGATTCTTGCCAAGCACACATGGGAATCTACAAATATCCAACATGACCTTTATATGAAATACAAAGTAGGATTTCTCCTTTTGCCCCACCTATCTCACACGTTCGTAAGTTCAAAGCAAGTAAAGTCGAGTGTATTATCCTTCCATCCATTCACACCCTTGAATTACCATTTTCCCGTCACCTTAACAAGGCTACAATCCACTTACAGTAGATCCAGATTTCCTCGATAAGAAAATCTTAACTCCAACCTATATTATATACATTTAGAAAATTATGAATCCAACATTATTGTATTTCAGTGTTCCACAAGGTGGAATTCTGTAGCCACCTAGGCGCGAGGCGGAGGGGGGCCATGACGATTAGGGGTTAAGTGGGGCCCTAGGTAGATGAGGTGGCATTGAAGAAGTTAGTGGTGTGCATGCAACCTAATTTTGGGAGTGCGGATGCGCGCGTGGATAGGAAGCATGGGATTGGCGGGTCGACTTACGGGCAAAAGAGAAGCGCGGGAAATTTTATAACCGTGCATGGGAAAAGAAGGAAGTAGCCACACGTACGGGAATGATAACGGGCAGGCCCGTGAGCTGCCTTCACCCATCTAAGCTCTCCTCTGCTCCTTGTCTAGTTGTCTCCTTGTCTCCTTTGCTCCTTAGCTCTTGTCTCCTCCGCACCACCTATAAAATGCCTAGCGACCACCGCCTAGGCACCCTTAAGCTCTAGGTGAAAGCTTACTGCCTATATACCACATAACACCTTTTTTGTACACTTTGTCGTACGATAATCTGCAACAAGCCATTATTCCTTCCATGTATGATCTCAACACATGGACCCTACCTAGCGATCAAACTGAGAAGGTGTGTGGCTAACCAAGGAGCTATTCGTATCGACTATTGTAAGCACCTCACACTACTACATCAACCCTTATGCCTATGACATTCTTCGCGTGAACGCTTCCCATGAAAGACTAAGTATACCCTTGAAGAGCTTAGACAATCATTAGACCTAGACTCACCCACTCCATCTCTTGCTTATGCAATTATAGAATATTAACGCCCATAATATGGAACAAAAGGCAACCACAAGCAGAAGGTTCAAGAGACATGGATTCAAATCAAAAGATATAAAATAAAAATAAAATCCAAGGGTTGGCAACGTACACGATACACCCAATAGACTGACTTTGAAGGGGGGATCCGCAAAACGGCCCAGGAAAGCCACCGTACCGTGGTCGTCCCCACCATCGCCGGTCCACGACACGCACGCACAGAGCACCACACCACACCCACCACACCACCGCCCCTGCCCACCCGGCTCGGCTCGGCTGCTTCCTCCCCTTCGGTTTCAAAAATCAAACCCCTGCCGGAACGGCGAAACCCCTTCCACCGTAGCCCATACCCCATAGGAGAGGAGACGGAGCAGCGGTTGCGGTTTCCCTCTCCGTCGCTCTCGCCGCCCGCCGCCGGCTCCGTGTCCGGAGCACAAGGCGGGCCCGGCGGCAAGGTTCTCCGCTCCGTCCCCTTCACTCCCGACCGGTGTGCCGCCTTCGTTGGTTAGCCAATCTACTTCATCCGCCCACCTCTTTTCCCCCGATCGATCTCTCCTTCTCGCTAAGCAAACCATCTTAACCCATGTACCTCGTGCGAGATTAGCCAGGAGAAAGTTCCCCGTTTTTCCTCCAGGCACACTTCCACCACCTCGCTTTGCTGCTTCACTGCTTGCTGCTGTTTGGGAAGGCGGCGCAGGAGTCAAGATTCCTTCTTCATGACCCGCCCTTCGTGTTGCCGTTGCCGTTGCCGTTGTTTGTGATTGCGGTGTTGTGTGTGAAGCGAGGGATCCGAGATTCTTGTGGGGTTCTGTTCTCCTTTTCCGTCGCTGCTGATTCTCTCACCCGTGCGACCGCACAAGCGGCGGCGGCGTGGGAAGAGCTGCCGCCAGTGCCCCGGCCTTGGAGCCCCCCCGTTCCGTCTATGGAATTTGCCACCCCGGTGCCACACCCCGGCCCGGAACCGAAGTTCTCTGTAAGGCGCTGCTTGTCTGCCCCTCTCACGCTGCTGGTGCCTACTCTGGCAGTCTCCTGTTTGATTCCTGCTCCTCACTGATCAATTTCCGGACTGCGATGATGGTGCCGCGGACGGTGCTCCTCCTCCTTTGCTGCTGCCTCCTGGCGTTCCCGCCACCTGGTACTGACATTTTCCCTTATGATACATATTCAGTTCAGTGATTTATGATCAGTTGGCGACAATTGCAATAGATGTCTGTTACCATGTAACAAAAATGCCTATTATGGTTAACACTGACATTTGATTGGTGGTGTTTGTTGTTACTAGGTCCGCTAGCCGTTGAAGCTTTTGTAGGCGGTTATGGGGTAAACTACGGGAGAATAGCAAACAACATCCCTTCCCCTGATAAAGTGGTGGAGCTCCTGAGGAGAGCAAAGATAAGGAATGTTAAGATATACGACGCGGACCACAGCGTTCTCGATGCGTTCAAAGGGTCTGGGATCAACCTGGTCATCGCAATCCCCAATGAGCTTGTCAAGGATATGGCTGCAAATACCAGCCGTTCGATCGACTGGCTAAATCAAAATGTGCAGCCTTATCTCCCTCAGACGCGCATAGTTGGGATCACTGTGGGAAATGAGGTGCTGGGAGGCCAAGATCAAAGCTTGTATCAGCCACTTGTAGATGCCGTGAAGAACGTGTATGATGGACTCAAGAGGCTGCACTTGGAGACTAAAATTGAGCTTTTCACACCCCATTCGGAGGCTGTTTTTGCTACTTCTTATCCACCCTCCGCATGTGTGTTCAAGGAAGAGCTCATGGCATACATGAAACCTCTCCTTGACTTCTTTGCAATGACTGGCTCACCTTTCTATGTCAACGCGTACCCCTTTTTGGCTTACATAAGCGATCCAGGACATATTGATATCAATTATGCTCTCTTTAAACCCAACAAAGGAATACTTGACCCAAATACTAGCCTGCATTATGACAATATGTTTGATGCTCAGATAGATGCAGCTTACGCTGCTCTACATGCTGCTGGTTATGATGACATGGAGGTTCGTGTGGCAGAGACTGGCTGGGCTTCTAGTGGGGATCAAAATGAAGCAGGAGCTTCATCTGAGAATGCAAGGACATATAATTTCAATCTTCGTAAACGGCTATTTCTGAGGACAGGAACTCCTCTGAAGCCAAAGAGACCAGTCAAAGCATATATATTTGCTTTGTTTAATGAGAATCAGAAGACTGGAGCTGGCTCTGAGAATCATTATGGGCTATTCCTTCCTGATGGAAGAATTTCATATTACATTGGTCTCTCAGGTCTACTACCTTCATCTGCATCCTCATCTGTGCTGTCCATTAAGGTAAACAATAGATTCTTGCCCTTTCAGGTTATGCTGCTGATTCTGTAACGTATTTATTGTTGATTCTCATTAGATGACTGTTGACTTGGATTGAAATGTAAATGAGTCTGGCCAGTTGTGGAGCCATATTTTGATACCGGGAATTTGGGATGGCCGTGTTAAGACGGCAGTTCATGAACAACATATAGTTTCTAGTATCTATAATATTATTACTACTTTGCTGCCACTAGTATGTTGGGTTTGTTATGTGAAAATCTGTATGTTGAGGACATCATGTTCTAGGTTTTATTTAGCCCATAAATTTGGTTTTTGATATTGTGCAAACATGTTCGGTATTGGAATATTAGAAAATTGTACAAGAGAGAAGGTTTTGGTAAAGACTGAGGTCATGGAGCTTAATTGATATCAATGTTTGAGCATTTGTGTGGTTCCTGAAATCCCAGTCCTTGTACAATTTGGACGTGTGCATACCCACCCTTATTTCCATTGTTTTAGAACAAAAATGACATCAAGGGAGCATTAAAAGTTGATACTCAATAAAGCATAATGATCAGAAATAGCTTTTATAACTTCTTCAGTCCAATTGGCCCTACCCTATTAGTCTCTTTTAATAAAATTATAGCTAGTCCCCAGTCTTTTCCAGCAAACAACTCAAGAGTCCTTGTGCTTTTTTTTCCTCGAGCGATCGGCTTCATGCGCTTTATTGTGATACAACAATTGTCTGGTGTATGGTACTGTGGTCTCCATTGCGTCATGCTTAGTTTGGTTCATTATTTAATTATTTAATAAATATTATCCCAGCCGACATAATTTTCTAGTTTCTGTAGTAATTTTATTTCCTAAATTCCAGCGATGTATATCATAATGCTAACAGTCGAAGGTAATCTGACTTGAGCATGTCATTTCTATTTGCAGAAGGTTCGAGCTGGGGGTTGGATTTTACACTATTGGGCTACAGTTCTTTTATGTATTTTCACTTTTTTGCTGGCCATAGTGACTTAGCAAAGGCACAATTGAGCAAGTTAGAATGTTGGGAATGAGAAGTTCAGAATGAAAATCGAAATAATAATACCATATACATGAGTTCTGTGTCTTGCAATAATCTCTTCTCCTGATGCTGTCCTGCTTTGCTGCTTAAAACCTTACTCAGTTCTTTTCTAAAAAATGATTCACACCTGCTGAAAACCGTACTCAGCTTATCTAATTCACAGTCTTTTCTTTTTCTAAATCAACCTTCAGCCATAATTAACTATACATATTTTATTTTAGCAGTCGAAATGCTATATCAAACTAATAATCATGTGAAAGATTGTTCCCTATCATAGCAACTTCCAGCCTTGTGGGGATTTGTTTTCCATTTTTAACAATCAGGTTATAGCTCGAGCTTGGATACCTTAAATGCTTATTATTCTTCAAATGGGTTGATGTGAATCAAGTAAACAGGCGGACAAGATTGACAAATCATTGTTCTTTCTTCCTCAGTAAGAATCGCATCTTGACATATGCTTACAGAAAGAATAGCATTGTTTCTTGTGGATGTTTTGAAGCCTTGAAGGATTGCATGCGCATCTATCCTGTGATCTGTTCAAAGAAAGTCTTAAAAAGCTATAGTTGCAGAATCTCAGAGAATATACATATAGATATCAAAAGGCATCGAAGGATACGGTACGGTACGTAATGCTGTTGCCTGGTTTGCTGAGTGGTTCTATTGATTGATTAAAGCTCTACCATATTGTTAAGGTTCGCTGAGTGGTCCCATCCATCGCTTGAAGCTTTACCGACTAAAATAATTCTATTTCTATTCTTTATAATAATCATGTATTACTTTGTGTCACAGTCTCTGTAAAAACTGTGGGGATAGTCTTCCCCACCATCTGGGTTTCTCTCTACAAACAATGAAGTTGATGGAAAACATGTATGGTTATTGTTTTAGACGGTGTTTGGTTTGAGCAATGACTCACTCCTAAATAAGGTCGTCCTGATGAACTTGTATCATGAGTTTGTTCCATGATTTTAGTGGAATGACTTAATTCCTTATGCGTGTACCAATTGTTAGCTTGTGAGCGATAAGGTTGTTGGAGACCAACCTATTTTATTTCACAAACCAAAAAAAAAAAAAAGAGGAGCGCGAGGACCATGGATCATTATTGAAAGCATCTATACTCCTAGTGGGGTTTGGTGGTTAGATTATTGTGACTAATGTGTTTTGCAGAGGCAATTTGAGTTAAGTTATGATAATAGTGATAGTTTAGGCAATCAATGGTTTTTATGCCTCTATCGATGGAATTTGTCTTGTTTTTTCAAAGGATGAACGACAAGGTTAAGGATGGTCTAGTTGTAAGTGTTGTTAACTTAACCTCGTGAAAAGTAAGCAACCGGACCAATTGCGATGACGGTTCGGAGCTATCCAGAGAGGTTCTAGAGAGTGTTTTTTTACTTTGAACTCGGTTCGATTGGTGTTTGGACCATGCTCTGCGTTCGGACCCTCCAACGGCCATGTCGGCCATGTTTGACACAGTTCAAGCATTGTGGCGTCTATGAGGGTTGGACCAAGGGTGAATGGTCCGGACCCCCTGGGTCTAGCCCGGAGCTCATGTAGAAAAGTGTACTTGCCTTAAATGGCTACTCGGGTGAGTGGAGGTATTTATACTTCTTCACCTCGTCCAATTTAGCTCTTTTTCTCATTTGTTTAGCTAATGCATCCATTTGGAGTTCAAGGGAGAGCAAATGAGGTTAAGGACCTCATTTGTGTTTAGAGAGTAGCAAGTGTGTATCCACCTTTCTTATTGAGCTTTGTCATGGTCAAGTGAGAGTTTGTGCTTGTCACTCTTGGTGATTGGATCACCTAGATGGCTTGGTGGTGATTGAGAATTTGGTGATCATCCAGTGGAGCCTGTGGATGTCCCAACTCATCTTGTGAGCGGTTGTGGCGATTTATCGTGTCGGAGTGCCCAAGAATCGACTTGTAGAAAGCACTTGATCCTTGCACGGATATAGAGGGAGTGATACCCTTACACGGGTGCTTCAACGAGAAACGGTGGGGAGTGTCGACTCTCCAATACATCTACAAAATGTCACGTGTTTTTTTCCACCTTATTTACTTTGTGCAATTACTTTTAAGCATTTATATTCTTGCATTTACTACTAGAATTGTCATGCTAGAATAGAATAGGATTGGAACCTGGGTGCAAAACTTTGGCACGATAGATTAATAAATAGGCTAAGTGTTAGGACTGAATTGTTGCAAAAAAATTTAGAATAACTTAATTCATCCCCTTCTTAGACTTATTGATACTTTCTACTATTTCTGGTAGGAAACACACCCTTACATCATTCCATATTGCCATGTCCTCTATCTACTTAGTGGGCATCGGTTACTGCTGAAGTAATCACATCTTAACCATATCCTCAAACTTTTTTCTTAACCGGGTCTAGTGATATAGTGGTCACTCACGCTCCTTTCATTCCCTCCCGTCCTTTGTTTGTCGCATCTTTTGATCTTTTGTATAAAGAAGAGTATATCATGAGAAAAGGTAAAACTTTTTTTTGCATATCCTATCTTTATAGCCGCTGGCTTTGGACTACAATTTTCTTTCATCCATGCAATTCTAATGCTTTATATTGCTCGTGAGGTACTTTGGTACACGCTCAATCAGTGAGCACCTGGCATAGGATGCTATGCTACTGTATTGACATCTGACATGTGACTATGAGACCAATAACAGATTATTTTATCGAGGGATTCTACCCCTGTACTGGCCATCAACATGCCTCGGAGTTGAGACGAGCAGTGGTCACTGAAATTTACAACCCGGTGGAATTTACAATCATTTCTTTGCATCGGCAAAGGTCAATGCCACAGATGTATGATCTGAAGTGCCACAGGTGTCTAAAGAAGCAATAAAATGATAAAATGAAATACAGACAAAAAGGATGTCGGCAAGTGATCCTCAAGTACCATGAGTTCTTTTTCTTATAAACAATACTTCCTCCGTCCAAAAAATATCATTTTTATGAGTTTTGTCTAGATTCATAAAAAACGATATTTTTTGGACGGTGTTTATGAAGATTCATAATAATAATGATATTTTTTAGACACGGAATATACAATTAGGTGTGTCTAGTTGATTAGGCTATAATTAAGGGTTTGTTTGGCTGTGCTCCGAGTGGCTCCGGCTCAATGTGCACGGCACTGTGTGTTCCTGTGTGACATCGTAGCAATGAAAAAATGGCTTCGGCTCCTTGCCAGGACAACACCGAAGGAGGAGGTGTTGTCGAAGCTTTGTTTTGGGGCTCCGCCACAGTGGTATTGTAGTGCTGGAGCGGGAGCCTCACCAAATGCGTCCTAAATATCTAAGTGTCTGGTGACCAACATGACGTAGTCCTTGAAGTTTGTGATCTATTGGAAAACATGTCTTATTACTTAAACGAGATAACTTTAGATCGACACTTTTTTCTTCTTCCAAGTAGTCCCAAAACTACAAATTTCATGTAGTTTCTATACATATTTATTTAGTTTCAATGGATAGTTTTTATAAAATCATTTTAACCTATTACATGTGTTCTCTCTATTATGTATCGACCACATCTCTTCATGTCTTGATTTTGTTTAGACATGGTTTATTGTAGAAGGGCGTGTTTGGTTTTGGGATGAGTTGAGTCCATCTTAGTTTTCTAGGATAGAATGGTTCCATTTCTGTGTTTGGTTGAGAGGATGGGGACATCCTGTGCTTGGTTGGAAGGACAAAGGTAAATAGGATACATCACCATTTGTGACCCACTATACATTCGTTATGTGGGATCCATATTATCGTCTCTCTCACCTTCTTTCTTCCATTACCAACCATAGCAGATTCATCCTTCCATACCTAGGCATGGCCATCCCTTCTACCACAACTCTAGCCCTAATCCATGCTGTCCAAATTGGTTGCCGCCGTCCTATTTCCCTCACCTAGTAGTATTGAGTTTGCCCGCCCACTAGACCATGCTCCAACACTCACACTAGGGATCGAGGTCGGCCGCATGCACTAGGGTCGCTTGCCCTTCCTTCTGATGCTTTCCTTAAGGGTCAGACGTAGTGTAGTTGTGGCCATTAAGGCCACCTTCTCCTTTGGGCCTCTAGTTTCTCCTCTAGGGTCGGGTGAAGCGTGCCCAATGATCCATCTTTTCCGACTCAAATCACCGAGATGGCACGAGCAAGCATGGCTAAGAGGTCAAGAGGAGGAAGGAAGAGAGCATGTGCGAATAGAAGAGAACGACAATTGTGAGGGATGAGCTTGTACCTTCGTTTTTGAAAGACACCCGAGGGTGACATCTTAGGGGAATTCTTACTAAACATATATAGGAGACATTGATTAAATCATATTAGAATTAATACCTTTATTAACAAAAGTATGATTTTATGTGTTTGTTTGGTTGAATTAATTGTGAGCGATGGCAAAAGCTGAAAGTCATTGAGTTGTAATAGTTGTGAAAAAGCTGAAAGTTAGTAACAACATTTCTAATCATTCTCCCTTCTCTATTCTCTATTGAATCGGTCCAAGCAACAACAAGCTTCTTCCTTCACCACTGAACCTAGCAACATCTCCTTCCTCCGATTCCATTCTCAATCTCCAAATTGTCGTCTTTCTATTTCCCTAATCTAGAGTAGGCTATGAAACAAATCTAACTTAGTCACAACTCATCTGGGGTGAAAATGGGCCTGGCGAGGCCTGACGAAGGGCCGAGCTACCCCGGTGAGAGTCTCCCATGTGTTTTGGTTTTGAGTAATTGATGAAACCCACTTAGGTACTAACCTTGGATCTCTAATTGTGAATCATGAGATAGGTTGGTACATGCCATGTGATGGAGCAAGGTGGATCATTGGTGGATAGCACAAGCTCTAGCATGGTGAAGGAGATGGAAAGGAAAATGGTGTCAAGGCAAAGGTGATATAGAACACATTTTCGGTTTGGTGATCAAGACATCATAGAGGATGTGATCACATTTAGGATAGATAGCCGTACTATCAAGGAGGGAGCTCTTAAGTATGATTACGGTTATCATGTTCCACTAGGTTCATATGCATTGCATTAAATTCATTTGAACCAAGTGAAACACCAACTTAATCCAAGAGAATTGTGAACTAAACGCTAACACACGAGCACAAGTGTTGGGATCACTTAGTGTTGGCTCTTGGAAGCTTGGAGAAGTTGGAGAAGTGTTGGGCAGCTCAAAAGAGCTTCGGACTGAGATCCGGACGCTAGGGTTTGGGTGTGTCCGGACCATCGTGTGTGCGTCCGGACACACACCCTAGGTCGGCTCAGCTGTGGACAGAGGTCCGCACGCATTCTTTGGTCCGGACGCAGGGCACCAGACGGGGTCCGGAGTCCTGGAGCCTGCTGTGCTCTCTGTGTAAAATGAACCGGACGCATGTGATGGTCCGGATGGAGGAACCGGACGCGCGTCCGGAGGAAAGCTCTCACTAGACTGCTCTCTGCGTAGCGTCCGGACGCTACTATTGTAGGGTCCGGACCCACACTGTTGCAAGCGACCGGAGCCACGTGGAGCTCGCTGGTGTGCGCGGGAAAGAGCCGTTTGAATCGGCATGCGACCAGACGCTGGCGCGATGGTCCGGACCGCGCGGTGTGCGCATCTGGAGGCTCCGTCCGGAGGTAAAACAGAGGAGGCTTCTCTGCTGTGTGGGGGCATCCGGACGCTGTTAATGGTCCGGACCCCCCACTGTTTCTTGCGCCCGGAGGTGGCGCAGAGTGCCTGTTTTGAGGGCAAAACGGCTAGTTGTTGAGTGAGGGCTATATAAGTGATATGGCCGGCCCTTTGGGGTATCTCTTGCACATTCACATCACTCATACATTTGTGCTTGCTTGAGAAGCTTCCACCACTCATCCTCTAAACATATTTGACATATTCTAGAGAGATTGAGTGAATCCAAGTGCATTGCTTTGTTGATTGCATACTAGTGGCACTTGGTGATCGTCGTCATCGCGGAGCTCTTGTTATTCTTGGAGGTTGCCACCTCCTAGATGGCTTGGTGCGACGAGGATCGTTGAGCGGAGGAAGGTGATTATCTTCGGCTCTGATCGGTGGATTGTGAGGGGTTCTTGAACCTACCCCGCGGGAGTTCACGAAAGGTATCTCTAGTGGAATCCGCGTAGCTTGTGGATCCCCATCTTATGTTGGTTGTGCGGCACCCTTGAACGGGTTTGGCTTTGATTGCCAATTAGCGCGTGAACCTCCAAGTGGGTGTATCGCTACAACGAGGACTAGCTTGTTGGCAAACAAGTGAACCTCGGTAAAAAATATGTTGTCACTTGGGATAGTGATACGAGTGATGATGATGACTCAAGTGATGATGAGAAGAGATCAAGCAAGAAGAAGGCTCTTGCAAGCATTGCTATGAAGAACAAGATCTCTTTCTTTGACACTCCCTCTACATGCTTCATGGATCGGCCCACTAAGGTACAATCCGATGATGAAAGTGAATCTAGTGATGATGATGATGATGAACCCACTAAAGATGAACTAATTGCAATGTTAGAAGATGCTAAGACTCACTTTGACCTCACAAGAAATGAGTGCAAAGCATTGCGAAAAGAGAATCATTCTCTCAAGCAATCCTTTGATGAGCTCAACCTTACTCATGAGAGGAAAACGGATGCCCATGAGAAGCTTGACAAAGCTCACTCTAAGCTTGAAAAGGCTCATTCACTTCTTGTTGAGCAAAATGAGAAAGAGCATGTTCAAACAAGAAACAAGGAATCAACTTGCAACATAATTAATGAATCATCCCATGAACCCATCATCATCACCCCAACTAACCCTTCTTGTAGCACATCTAACTCTACCTCTCCTAGTAGTGATGTTGTCACTTGTGATGCTTCACTAATGGTTGATAATGAGACCCTTAAGAAGGAGGTTGGTAAGCTCACTCTAGCATTAGGCAATGCCTATGGTGGATACGCCCGCTTGCTTAAGTGCTTGGGTAGCCAAAGGTTCTCCCTTTGCAAAGAGGGACTTGGCTATACCCCCAAGAAAGGCAAGGCGGCCTTTGCAACTCCAAATCCTCGCTTTGTGAAGAGCAATGGTCGGTTTTGCTCTAGTTGCAAGCAAGTAGGGCATGAAGAGAAATATTGCAAACTAAACCAAAGCAAGATAAAATTTACACATGCATCTCTTCGCTTTGATTCTAGTTATATGATTACCAAAGACAAGAAAGGTGTGATAGCTAAGTACATGGGTACACCCAATGAGAGCTCAAAGAAGAAAGCTATTTGGGTACCTAAGTCCTTAGTCACTAACTTTGGAGGACCCAAGCAAGTATGGGTACCTAAGATGAACTAAATTGTTTTGTAGGTCAATTATAAAGCCGGAGGGAGGCATTGGGTGCTTGATAGTGGGTGCACTCAATATATGACCGGAGATTCAAGAATGTTCAACTCTATCAAGCAAAATAATTGCAATGGGATTGAATCTATCACATTTGGTGACAATGGGAAAGGAAAAGTCAAAGGGCTTGGTAAGATTGCTATATCAAATGACATGAGCATATCAAATGTGTTGCTAGTAGAGAGCTTGAACTTCAACTTGCTATCCGTAGCTCAACTTTGTGATCTTGGATTTAAATGCATCTTTGGAGTTGATGATGTAGAGATCATAAGTGTAGATGCCTCTAACTTGATATTCAAAGGATTTAGATATGAGAATCTACACTTAGTTGATTTCAATGCCAAAGAAACTCAATTGTCAACTTGCTTGCTATCCAAATCTAGCATGGGTTGGTTATGACATAGAAGGCTTGGTCATGTTGGAATGAGGCAATTGAGCAAATTAGTCAAACATGATCTAGTTAGAGGCTTGAAAGATGTGGTCTTTGAGAAAGATAAGCTATGTAGCTCTTGTCAAGCCGACAAACAAGTTAGAAACACTCACCCTAGTAAGAGCATGATGAGTACTTGCAAACCATTTGAGATTTTGCATATGGACTTGTTTGGACCAACCGCATATACAAGTATTGGTGGTAACAAGTATGACTCTGTGATAGTTGATGATTTCACTAGATATACATGGGTATTCTTCTTGAGTGACAAGAGTGAAACTTTTGATACATTCAAAGTCTTTGTCAAGAGATGCCAAAATGAATTTGAAACAACTATCAAGAGAGTAAGAAGTGACAATGGTAGTGAATTCAAGAATACAGAGTTGATGAGCTATGTGATGAATATGGAATCAAACATCAATTCTCGGCCAAATATACACCTCAATCAAATGGGCTTATTGAGAGGAAGAATAGGACACTCATTGATATGGCAAGATCTATGCTTAGTGAATACAATGTGAGTGATTCCTTTTGGGCCGAAGCTATCAGCACGACTTGCTATTATAACAACCGGCTATATTGTCACAAGATGCTTGAGAAGACACCTTATGAGCTATTGAATGGAAGAAAGCCAAATATTGCATACTTTAGAGTATTTGGATGCAAATGCTATATCTTGAAGAAAGGTGCAAGATTGAGCAAATTTGAGAAGAAATGTGATGAAGGCTTCCTACTTAGCTACTCAACTACAAGAAAAAGCATTTAGAGTATGGCATAGTTGAGGAGGTACATGATGTGGAGTTTGATGAAACAAATGGATCTCAAGATGAGAATGCTAACCATGATGATGTGAGAGGTGAACCATTGACCAATGCAATGAAGAATATGGATATTGGGGACATTAGGACGAAGCAAGTGGATGATGATCAAGATATTGAAGATCAAGTGAATCCTTCATCCAACATGCAACTCAATGACAATCAAAATAGTTCATCCTCTCCAACTCAAAATCAAGAAGCTAGTTCATCTACTCTATCCAATGATCAATCAAGTACAAGCAATCAACTTCTAACACTCCAACCTACATCTATTGCAAGGGATCATCCTTTGGATAATATCATTGGAGATATCACAAGTGGTGTACAAACAAGATCAAGATTGGCTTCATTTTGTGAACACTATTCTTTTGTATCATCTATTGAGCCAACCAAGATTGAAGAAGCTTTGCAAGATATTGATTGGGTGAATGCTATGCATGAAGAACTCAAAAACTTCACAAGAAATCAAGTTTGGGAGCTAGTTGAAAGACCAAAGAACCACAATGTTATTGGCACTAGATGGATCTTTCTCAACAAGCAAGATCAAGATGGAATAGTGGTGAGAAACAAAGCAAGACTAGTTGCACAAGGCTACACTCAAATAGAGGTTCTTGACTTTGGGGAAACATATGCACCGGTGGCAAGGCTAGAAGCAATAAGAATTCTATTGGCTTATGCTTGTGCTCACAACATCAAGCTCTATCAAATGGATATGAAGAGTGCATTTCTCAATGGGTACATCAATGAATTGGTATTTTTTGAGCAACCACCCGGTTTTGAAGATGACAAGAAACCCAACCATGTGTACAAGCTAAGGAAGGCATTATATGTCTTAAAGCAAGCTCCAAGAGCATGGTATGAGAGGTTGAGGGATTTCCTCCTCTCTAAGGGTTTCATTATGGGCAAGGTTGACACTACCCTATTCACCAAGAAGATTGGGAAGGACTTGTTTGTGTTGGAAATCTATGTGGATGACATTATCTTTGGGTCAACCAATCAAGAGTTTTGTGAAGAGTTTGGAATCATGATGGCCAAAGAGTTTGAGATGTCTATGCTTGGAGAGCTTAGTTACTTCCTTGGTCTTCAAGTCAAACAATTGAAGAATGGGACTTTTGTTAGTCAAGGCAAGTACATCAAAGACATGCTCAAGAATTTCAATCTAGATGAAGCAAAGTCTATTAGTACACCAATGGGAACAAATGGAAACTTGGATGGTGATGCTAGTGGTAACATGGTAGATCAAAAGCTATATAGATCAATGATTGGTAGCTTGCTCTATGCGACCGCATCAAGACCGAATGTCATATTTAGTGTATGCATGTGTGCAAGGTTTCAAGCTTCTCCAAGAGAGAGTAATTTGAAAGCCACAAAGAGGATATTGAGATATTTGAAGCATACAACTAATGCTGGGTTGTGGTATCCTAAAGGATCAAACTTTGAGTTACTTAGATACTCCGACTCGGACTATGCGGGTTGCAAGATAGAAAGGAAAAACACATCGGGCACTTGTCAATTGCTTGGAAGATCACTAGTCTCATGGTCATCAAAGAAGCAAAATAGTGTGACACTCTCAACCGCCGAAGCCGAATATATTAGTTTGGGGAGTTGTTGTGCACAAATCCTATGGATGAAAGCTACTTTGAATGATTTTGGAGTCAAATTCAAGCAAGTTCCTTTGCTATGTGACAATAAAAGTGCAATCAAGCTCACCAACAATCCGGTTCAACACTCAAGAACAAAGCATATTGATGTCCGCCATCATTTCATTAGAGATCATCAATTTAAAGGGGACATTTCTATCACTAGTGTTGGCACCGAAGATCAATTGGCCGATATCTTTACCAAGCCACTAGATGAAAAGAGGTTTTGCAAGCTAAGGAATGAGTTGAACATACTTGATTTCTCCAACATGAGTTGATGCACCCACACTTATATGACATGCCTCTACTCCAACATTGCAAGGTACAAATTGATATGAGAGCATTCATGCATACCTTGTTAGAACTTGTTTAGAGCATATAGTCATCACTCATGCTTCTAGGCTCATTCATGAAAACTAAAATGTCTTTGATGCTTATATGGTACCACTATAGCTTCTATAAGTTATATGATCTAGTGGTGGCATATGACATGTTGATGTGCTTGCAATCCTAGTGTTTGATCTATGTCTATGAACTCAAAGTGTTTAATTCAACATAGGCAAGATAACCATCTTAGCATGTGTGAACAAGCTTGTCTATGGTTTAAACCAAATTAAATATCTTGGGCAAGTATCTTAGTTCATATCAAAGTTGAAAACAATCTTTCACCCTATCTCACACTTAGGGGGAGCTAAAACTTGAATATCTATAATTGGTCCACCTTTTTGTGTCAATTGGATGACAAAGGAGGAGAAATTATGTGAAAAGATAAGATATAAAAGTGACCAAAGGGGGAGAATCAAAAGATATATGATATGGGGAGAATTGTTTAATGAGAAAATGAAAAATAAATTTTGAAAGAGAATATACAAATAGGGGGATCAAGCTCATGAACACCTTGTTGCATTTGAATGCTTGCATCCTCATATGTATTGTTGCACAAGTACTTAAATTTAATATTCATACTTGTGTGGTGCTTGCTAGTGAATCTAAATGAATGATGATTGATCAACTAGCATGCATAGGTTGATTAGCTCTAACCCATGAACTTGCAAGTAATTTTGATTTCAAGTGGTGTCTAGCTAATCATGGTGCTAAGGGTGATTCTAATTCCGCACTCCGATGGTAACACGCTTCAAAGGTCTACTCTTAAAACCTTAGCATCATTTGGTAGCTATTTCCTCTCCCACCATGTCTATACATATGTGCAAAACTTGAACCAAACTCATGAAGCACATATGTAGGGGGAGCTAATAACTACCAAAACTGAAATTGAGCAACTTGTCCAAATCTTGAATCTTTGATTAAAATGCTTGGACAAACAACTCAAGTTCAAAATGATTATATTTCATATCTTTATGGAAGGGTTGTCATCAATTACCAAAAAGGGGGAGATTGAGAGTCTCTCATGTGTTTTGGTTTTGAGTAATTGATGAAACCCACTTAGGTACTAACCTTGGATCTCTAAGTGTGAATCATGAGATAGGTTGGTACATTCCATGTGATGGAGTAAGGTGGATCATTGGTGGATAGCACAAGCTCTAGCATGGTGAAGGAGATGGAAAGGAAAATGGTGTCAAGGCAAAGGTGATATAGGACACATTTTTGGTTTGGTGATCAAGACATCATAGAGGATGTGATCACATTTAGGATAGATAGCCGTACTATCAAGGAGGGAGATCTTAAGTATGATTACGGTTATCATGTGCCACTAGGTTCATATGCATTGCATTAAATTCAATTGAACCAAGTGAAACACCAACTTAATCCAAGACAATTGTGAACTAAAAGCTAACACACGAGCACAAGTGTTGGGATCACTTAGTGTTGGCTCTTGGAAGCTTGGAGAAGTTGGAGAAGTGTTGGGCAGCTCAAAAGAGCTTCGGACTGAGGTCCGGACGCTAGGGTTTGGGTGTGTCCGGACCATCGTGTGTGCGTCCGGACACACACCCTAGGTCGGCTCAGCTGTGGACAGAGGTCCGCACGCATTCTTTGGTCCGGACGCAGGGCACCGGACGGGGTCCGGAGTCCTAGAGCATGCTGTGCTCTCTGTGTAAAATGAACCGGACGCATGTGATGGTCCGGATGGAGGAACCAGACGCGCGTCCGGAGGAAAGCTCTCACTAGACTGCTCTCTGCGTAGCGTCCGGACGCTACTGTTGTAGGGTCCGGACCCGCACTGTTGCAAGCGACCGGAGCCACATGGAGCTCGCTGGTGCGCGTGGGAAAGAGCCGTTTGAATCGTCATGCGACCAGACGCTGGCGCAATGGTCCGGACCGCGCGGTGTGCGCGTCTGGAGGCTCCGTCCTGAGGTGAAACAGAGGAGGCTTCTCTGCTGTGTGGGGGCATCCGGACGCTGTTAATGGTCCGGACCCCCACTGTTTCTTGCGCCCGGAGGTGGCGTAGAGTGCCTGTTTTGAGGGCAAAACGGCTAGTTGTTGAGTGAGGGCTATATAAGTGATATGGCCGACCCTTTTGGGTATCTCTTGCACATTCACATCACTCATACATTTGTGCTTGCTTGAGAAGCTTCCACCACTCATCCTCTAAACATATTTGACATATTCTAGAGAGATTGAGTGAATCCAAGTGCATTGCTTTGTTGATTGCATACTAGTGGCACTTGGTGATCGTCGTCATCGCGGAGCTCTTATTATTCTTGGAGGTTGCCACCTCCTAGATGGCTTGGTGCGACGAGGATCGTTGAGCGGAGGAAGGTGATTATCTCCGGCTCTGATCGGTGGATTGTGAGGGGTTCTTGAACCTACCCCGCGGGAGTTCACGAAAGGTATCTCTAGTGGAATCCGCGTAGCTTGTGGATCCCCATCTTATGTTGGTTGTGCGGCACCCTTGAACGGGTTTGGCTTTGATTGCCAATTAGCGCGTGAACCTCCAAGTGGGTGTATCGCTACAACGAGGACTAGCTTGTTGGCAAACAAGTGAACCTCAGTAAAAAATATTATGTCTCATTGTCTCTCTACCGAGGATTCATCTTGTGATTGATTGGTTATCTATTGGATTATCTCTTCACGTTGGTATAACCATTCTATCTCTATCTTAGAATTACATTCCTTACATTCTTGCAAAGTAGAGCCTCTAGCTTAGCTTCTGTAGCTTAGTCTAGTAGCACTAGTTATCTAGCTCTTGTGTGTGTCTTAGAAGATCATCTTGCTAGTAACTAGAATTGGTAGGTGGCTTGCCTAACCTTAGTGCTAGTGCAAACTTGCTTATAGCTGTGTTTTAGTCTAACAAGTTTGCTAAGTGTTGTTGTAGAAATTTTAATTAGGCTATTCACCCCCCTCTAGCCATTACAAGACCTTTCACCCAGCCATGGGCAATGTCATGGGTTTGATTTTGGGTAGTAATGAAATTGTTTGATGTGGGTTGATGTGTGGGTCTCAGGTGGCTTAAGCACTCAAAACACAAGGGGATTATCATGGTTCAAGCATCTAAGCCCTATGTCTAGCAGTAGTGTTCTTTGTGTTAGAATGCTTAATCGAGTTCTTACAATGGAGAAAGGGGGAGAGATCTTGGGGGAGCGCTATTCTATTGTTCTAGTGTGTTGGTTGCTCAGGTAAGGATTTTATCCTAGACTTTGAATTGTTCCTCTAGTCATTGTTGGAACCCTTCTAAACGAGCTCATGCCCTGCCTTATATAGTGGAGGGCTATGGGAGTGTTGACGCCGTTTTTTGTACGGGTCAATATTAAACCAAGTATATTGATCGGCAAAGAGGTAAATGTTGTTCCTCATCGGCATCAAGGTGCTATCGGTTTAATTACCGATAGAAGCAGAAGAATCTGCCCATGGTGAATGTGATGGAAGAAGCGTCGAAGAGAAAAGAAGATATGTTTTGCCGATAAGAAAGAATTACCGATGGAAACAGGTTGGTGTGGCTGACGTCAGCAGGAAGTTGCCGATGGCAATAGAAGGGAGTTGCGGATTGAAGGAATCTGCCGATGGAAAGTTTCATCATAGGGAAGACAGATAAGGAAACTGACGATTTTATGCTAGTATTATTGTTTTAGTTTGAGTCTGACTCTTGCACGAGTCATTTTATTTCCTTAAAAATAGGAGTTTTTTTGTTTAGGTGTGAATCGTGTCCATGTACAACTCCTTTTTCGGAGTATAAATATGTACCCAGGGGTGGTGTGGAGAGATATTCAATACAATCAAACAAATCTATTATTTTCGTCTTACTTTTCAGCATCTACTTTTTCGCATTAGCTATAGCTTATCTACGAGTTCTTACGATCTCGACGGGCTGTATCTACAAGATCTCCGTCTACCTCGCGAGTTCCGCTTTTTGAGCAATCTGAGCCTTGACGTCCGGGCGTATCGCTGTCGTCTCGTTCATCGTTGTTCTAGTTATCGTCCTTGTTGATTATCTGGTCAAATCAACTGGCACACCTTTGGATATCGAGTTCGGGTATAAGCCTGAGGTGTTCGCAGATCCGACGCTTTTTGTGTCAACAGGGAGTACAAATTATATAGTCAAGGGGTGTTTTCCTAGGGTATTTGTTTGTAGAGGGAGACTTACAACGTCCCAACTACCCCTAACGCCTTCTGTCGCTGCTTGGAGTTGATTGCCAGATGTTGTCTATTGTCATTGTACTTTCTCTAGATACGCCTTCTCCGGACTTCCTTCACATGCTAGGATCCCACTCCCACGCCTAGGGAGGCCACCATACGGGCCTAGAACTATCAGGGTGGTGGCACACAAAGTCTTCGTCGGGACGTTTCATGCACCAGGCATGACCCTGTTCTAGGAGTGGCCGATGGTTAAGCGAAAAAACAATCCCTTAGTAGGTATTGACAACCTACAGTGTTGCTTACATGTTAGGCTTCGAGTGTCTACAAATACCTATGAATATTCTCTATGTTGGTCCATACTAGAGCCCTCCCCAAGTAAAGGCTCGATTGCATAGAGCGACACTTGCTCCGCGTGGTCCTCTAGGGTTGGGAGACATTTTAGCCTAGTCGATTCCAACAAGGATTTGTCTTCACGATTCCTTTCCAGGTGTGGGTCTCTGGGACCCACTAAGCCATCCACTAATGGGCTAGAGGGGGGGGCAAACACATCCGGTTGTTGTAGCCCCTGAGCCCTTGACTGATTATGATGACCAGTCAGTTGGTTAATCAGGTTGTCATGACGCCAATCCAAGAGTTTAATCTACCCCTATGTTTGACACTCAACACGTGGTTAGGGGCGTAGCGGTTCGAAGCGGCGAGGTGAGGCGCGTGGCCAGGAAAGGTTGCCGTCGAACATGGAGCTAGCCGCCGGAAAGGATCTTGCCCCAGAAGAAAAGGCCAGAGCAAGAGATTGGGTCCGTGCTAGTGGGGGTGCGTCGCCTCCATTCTCAGACCAATAGCACATGTTGTCGTCTAGAACCCTAGTCCACGTTCACTCCCCTTGTGTGTTAGGAATGAGGAAGAACGATAAACAAAAGAAATGAACAAAATTGATTGGCAAAAAACATCTATTTACTTAATGTATAGTTTAATAGTCTATATTTGTATTAAAGAGATATGATAAAATAAATTCTTGTCATATATTTTAGTTGATGTCTTAAATACAAAATCACACGGTGAAAGTGCATCTAGCCCTTTAGTGGGTTTTGGTGAATTGAGTGACAACACAATTAAAGGTCTAACAAGTTTGCTAAGTATATCAAAGGTTCAATAAGAAAAGCAAACTTGATGGTATTCCACACAATGTTTAAATGAAGGTCAAATTGTGTATTATTGTATTGGGAGACTATGGAAACAATCTAGTTCAAGCAAAAGACAACAATGCAAATGGAATCAATGAAATGACTTCTATGTTGTGGGATATCATAGTGTCATGTGAAAGCAAGCATGTTTGGCAAATGACAAATGAGACATAAGTTTATAGGTATGGATTGGTCTCTATATTGGCTTGCTTTACATGAACAAGAAGAGTTGGATAGTGGACTAGTGTTGATCAAGGATTGAATAATGAATCAATAGTGCATTAGTGAGAAAACACCAAGCAAATGACAAATGACATAGGAGACAATGTATATTGGATATAAGATGGTCTCTACTTTAGTTTGCTTGTATGGACAAAGATTTGGAAAATCACTTTGCATTTATATGATCAAGCTAGAAGTATGAAGATAGAGATTGAAGTGAGTGATAGGAGTGTCAAGCCAAAATAAGGAAGATCTAAGGAATTATGAATTGGCTTTACCATATTGATATGGAGTCTCATATATCAAAGCTTGATTGATCTCAACATTCATATCTATAAGATATTCAAGCAAGTATCACAATATTGAAGAAATGGTTTTGAATCGATGCTTAATATGATGTGACTTGAGTATGGCTTGATAGGGTGAAGATAACAAGGAAAGGACTTCGAGCTACTAAGCAAAGGTGAAGGTCAAGGAGACCGAGGTACTATGGCTAAGGTGAAGAAGAGAGTACTTGCATTGAGTCGAAGTACTAATCGAGCTATGAGGAGTCATATTATGTTGAGGATCAATTTATGAGTGGAAGTGACTTGAAGCCATGGGCTGAATTCATATGTGTTGGAAAGATTCAAGTCACAAGCTCTAAGGTGTGTTTGCTCAAAGAGATGAGATAATGATGATTGCAAACACATGCTCAAGCTATTATAAGAATGAGGATAATACATTCAATGGTGCATCCCCAAATTATCAAAGAATGCGGTGACCAACTCAAAGAAATTTAAATTGTTTGATGTTTTGAATTTGAGTTTAGGAAAGGCCGTACTACAAAGGGGGATGCAATGTGCATGCTTAAATGTGCAACCAAGTGCTCAAATTCCACCAAACATCCTCTCATACCTTGCCCAGACTCCCTGCAAAACAGTTTTTCATTCGGAGCAATTTTGGGTAGCGCAGCAGTGCTCTTCCCCTGAGCAGGAGTGCTGCAGTCCAGCAGTGCCGGGCTTAAGTCCAGCAGTGCCGGACCTGTCCGGCAGTGCCGGGCCTGAGTCCAGCAGTGCCAGGACTTAAAGTGTCCGTTGGACAGGAGAGGGTATTTATTTCCCCTCCCTGCTGCCCCAACGGTCATCTCGACCATTCCCTTCTCAGTGCTCAAACAGAAAGCTCTCTCCCTCTCTCTAACTCCATTGGAGCACCTCAAGCTTCTCTCTTTGATTCCTCTCCAATCCTTTGAGAGATTGAGCCTCCAAACTTCATTAGAGAGCAGCCCAAACTGTTCTTCATTTCCTAGAGCACTTGGTTCGCGTTCAAGCCAGTGGATTGCATTCGTTACTCTTGGAGCTTGCTCCTAGCCGGTTAGAGCGTCGCCCGTGGAGCTTGTCAACTTGTGTGGCAGCCCCGGGAGGTTTGTAACCATCTCATTGCAGCTAAGAAATCACCCCTCACTTCAAGAGTTCACTCTCTTGATTTGAGAACAAGAGAAAGGCAAGCCTTTTGTGGCGAGCCTAAGCCTTGTGTGACGAACCTCAACAACGTGGACTTAGGCCAGCCTTGGTGGCGACGCTGAACCACGGGATAAATCTTGTGTCACTTGTGTTTGTGTTATTTGTGTTGCTTGCATTTGTCCTCAAGGTGATTTCTAGGGTTTGGTCCTAATCTACTTGGTGGTGCAGCTCCTACCTATTCCAAGTGGTGCTAGAAGTTCCCTATACCTTTAGGAAGGTTTTCATTCAAGCACAATTTTCATTCTAGTTATACTTTTTGAATTGTGCTTAGTTTTATCCTGGAGGCCAGCATTGCCGAGCTTTAGAGCAGCAGTGCCGGACACCCAGTAGTGCCGGACCCAAGGCCGGCAGTGCCGGACCTGTGCTGACAGAAAGTTTGCAAGTTTTTATTTTAAACATGCCTATTCACTCCCCCGGGTGACATCAATATCCTTTCACACGGAACACAATTAGTATACCATATTTTGATTCATCTAAACTTGTTTATCGTTTTTTTTCAAAAGTATTATTTAAATTATTATAAATTCGGCCATTCAATGGCCGATAGAACACCTAGCGACTAGTGAATTGCTCATTAGGCGCCAATTGCCGATATCCTATAAGGCAGGCAAAAAGCATAGTGCAAAGTTCAGTCGACAATTAACTTTTGTTTTTTTAGCATGAAAATTAACCTTTTCATTTAGATCCGGTTTGGATCTTTAAAATTGAATTCATTCTAATAATTAATAATTATAGTTAGCTATACAATGGAGTTATTATTGATTAACCATAGAAGAGAGGTAATTATAGTTGTAGAGCAAAATATGTCATAGCGATTTATAAAATTAATTTCCATCTCTCACCCTATAAAATTTGAAATAAACTTATATATATGAACTTTGGAAAGTGCTAGAATGTTAAATTCTAATATAAATAAGTTGTTATAGTAGCTTTTAATTCTTCTAAATAAAAGGATCCAAGTTCGGCAATTAATTGGGCAGACTACTATCGGCAGTCCAGGAATCTGTGCAGTTGGCCTTTTCTGGGCCTATCGGCTGTGTGGGCTGGTGGCGGGCCGACTTCCAGCCGACATGCATGCAAGCTAGTCACGTCTGGACCAATTTATTTTCAGAATTTCTAAATATCTTCTTTATTTTTGGGTACTTTGTCAATCCAAATGAAGAATATTTAACGTCTGAGTGCGTCAGTGATAATCGTCGATGGGCTCACTTATGCTCAAACATCCGAGGAGATTGCTTGCAGGGAAGATTGGAAAAAAGTTAGGTGACCATAAACCATAGGATATCAATTTCACCCTCCTATGATAAATCATCCTTCCTTGCGACAACACGACAATCATACATCCACACCAAAACACCGTACGAATGATCCACATCTGATTTGTTTCCGAAAGATTTGACTAAAATGTCGTACGGATGGTCCGCACCTGATTTGTTTCCGAAAGATAGACCTCTAATCTTTTGCTAAGGTCCTTCCATTTGGCTTCCAACAGCACCAATGTCATTAAAAATGTTGGAGGAGCCTCGTATGGCCAAGTTGTAAAAGAGATAAAGACTTGGACAATTGATTTTACTTTTTAGATTTTGCCAATGAGAATAGAAAATCTAACGTTGATGCTCATAACTTAACCAGAAGCATGTTTTCTTTAGAGACAGGCATGCATACCTAGGTGTTAGAACCGCCTGTTGGTGTTTGTAACATATGATCAACTCCATGAATAAAGAGGTTGAAGTTCTCTAAAATAATTATCTAAAAAGATATTGTAATTTAAAAGCATATGCTACAAACAAAACATAAGTAAGAACATATTTTTCTTGGATTTAGCATTATGGTTTTTGTACTTTTCAAATTAAAATTCTTCCTATAACGTTTGTCTAAGCTGTTTAGCCCTAAAAAATCTCTAAAAAAAATAAATATGTAAATTAATGGTTTATGAAGTAGTATTTTTTTTCATGAAAGAGAATCATATTTACTCCTGCTCAATCAAACCATGTTCTCCTCTCTAGTAAAATGCATAAAAGAATTGTAAACAATAATTGTCTTAATTACTCACAGCAAATCGAACATAATATGTTTCACAACTGCAGTGTGAGCGCTCGTAACAAATAGACCTTGGAAATAAGAAAAAATATCACTACTTCTTCTCTGGACTAAGTAAAACATTTTTAAATATAACACTACAGTGATTAGTTTTATGATTAATAAAAGGATCAAGATGCCCAAGAGAGGGTGACTTGGGTTTGTTTTAAATTTCTAAAGCAAATATGAAAACCTATCAAATACCAATCACCCCCTAGTGCCTACCGGTCGTGTGTCCTAGCTAGAAAAGCGGTAGCAGTTTATGGAATTGAAAAACAGCCTAAGCAATTCTAGTAGCAACGGAAAGAACAAGACGGAATGTAATGCGGAAGTGTAAAGAGCTAGGGAAAAGGAATTCTCGTTGACGCAGCGATGTTTTCCCGAGGTATCGAGGTGTCGACACCCCCCTACTCCTCGTTGGAGCACCTCGCAAGGTATCGCTCCCCCTCTACCCGCGCAAGGGTAGAGTGCTCTCTACGGGCTGATTCTTCGCCACTCCGACTCGGTGAATCGCCCACAACCGATCACAAAAGCTTGAAGAAGGGCCGCCAACAATCTTCACGGTGATCACCACCAAACCGTCTAGGTGCTGTCGAACACCAAGAGTAACAAGCACAAGACCTTCACTTGACCATGACAAGGCTAGGAAGGTGGATGGATGCACACAAGTCACTCCTAATCACTCTAGGAGGGAAGAACAAGATGAACTCTCTCAAATCTCTCCCTCACTAGGCACTTGGCTCTCCAAGAACTCAATCCAAGGTTCCTCAGGTGTAACACAGGCCAAGAGAGGTCCTAAGAAGAGGAGGGCAACTATAAATAGTCCCCACCTCTAAAACTAGCCGTTAATTGCTTTTTCTCTTTTTTGCGTATGCGTCGGACTAGTCCGGAGCTCACTCTCAGTTCAAACTCATCTGAAAAACAGGCACCTCCGGACTACTTGCCATAGTCCGGTGCACTGGTCCGACGCGCTGGTCCGGAGCCAGGGTGCTCACTGAGTTAAAACTCAGTCTCTTCTTCGAACCTCCGGACCACTCTCCTTGGTCTGGAGCCCTGGTCCGACGCTCAGGTCCGGAGCCAGGGAGCTCACTATAAGGAACCAACCTTCTGTCTTGAAGCGTCGGACTAGCCGTCAGACTCACCGTCGGACTAGTCCGGAGCTTTCTCTCAGGCTCTCTCTCTCTGACAAGAGCCATCGGACCACTCGCCTATGGTCTGACGCTCTCCAGACAGGCGGTCCGGAGCTTACTCTGTGAACATTTGCCTATGACAAGGACCGTCAGACCACTTTCCTTGGTCCGACGCCTGCTAGACAGACTGGTTCGGAGCCTCTTTCTCCCCTTGTTTCAACTGTTTTCACTAAGTCTTTTCTAGGGGTTTTGCTCCTACCATTTCTAGGGTTAATCAAGGGCTGATAGCAAGGTCTCTAGGACTAGTTGTGACAAGTGTGCACACACCAACTTTCCCAAACTCTCCTAGGTCAAGCTATTAACCTCATACCCCCCTTTATAGTACGGTCAAAGGAAAAACAAAGTCCTAGCTATGCTTAGTGCCCTTCTCAACCTTATGGCACGAAGGACTAGCATAGTCTTCAACTTGAATCAACATCCTTTGAAACCGAAACGATTTCCATCTTGGGGGCATGAATATCCATTAAGCCCATTCTTAGCATCACTATTGACCTAACTTATAGTGACTTTGCCTCTGCAAAACACACGTTAGTCATAGTGACCTAGCATTGTCGTTAATCTCCTAAACACAAGGATCCATGATTCTTCAATCTCCCCCTTTTAGGTGTTTGACGACAATACAAGCTCGAGTAGAGAATAATGAGTGAATTTTGATAAGAGAAAACATGACTTGATATGATATAGGCATGGGTTAGTGATAAGAAAGACATATACATGCCTAAACCATTCAAGCCATGACAAGCACAAAGGATATGAAATGAGAAAAGTACTTGATTTCAAAAAGGATATGCTATAGCCAAAAGATGAGAGATTAGCGCGGAAGCAATATAGCACAACCAGGTGACATGATATCTATATATAAAGGTCCACACATGTCACACAACCATCAAGTTTCAAACATCACACACATATCATACAATGCATAAAGACGGTAAACGTGATGCATGATGCGATAGAGAATAAAGCACATCAAAAGAACGAATCCTACTAGCTCCCCCTGAAGTTAGCCTACTACTCAACTCTCCCTCTCCCCCTTTGGCGTCAAGACACCAACAACTAAGCGTCTGGAGGAGGTGGAGGGACAACAGTAGTGGCCTGGGCACGATCAAGAATGCGGAACTCGTCAAGATCATCATCGTCGTCGTCTGAGTCCTCCCACTGAGTCTCTGGAGCTGGAAGAGAAGTGGTCTGGGGAGACACTGGACGAGAGGCTGATGGGCCTGCTAACTCTGCTGCTGAAAGGCCTGGAGCTATAGCTAGGGCATGAGTAGGAGTAGGATCAACTGCCACTGTCTCTGCCGGTGCCTCTAGAGCGGCGGTGTCCGGTTGTGCCTTGAGCACTGACTCGCCTGGAGTCTGAAGAACCGGTGGCTGCTCAGGTTGATCATGAGTGGACGTAACGACTGTGACATCTGTCACAATAGCCGTGGTAGGTGGAGTCGACACGGCTGGAGCACGTCTGTCTTGTGTAGCCTCAAAAGAAGCAACTGAAGAACGGTGCTGACTAGCTGTCGGGGAAACAAGTGCGGCCTCAATCTCTGCTGCTATCTGTGGACCAGTGGGGAACAACTGCCTTGTGATGTCGCTGAACGACGCTGACAAGTCTCTGGCAGTAGCACCCATCGTAGCGGACATCGACGTGAAGCCGGTAGTGAGAGGGGTGAACTACTGAGTCGGGCCTAGAGTGTCCAACCACTGCGTGACCTGGGTAGCTGGTGACTGGAACAGGGTGGTCAGTCCTGCACCCTGAAGTCCACTGGACTGTATGGCTGGGATGGGAGTGACGGTCTGTCCGGCTGAACTGGAAGGGGGCCACTGAGGGGCCAACCAACTGCTGTGGTGCTGCTATCTGACCAACTGACTGAGATAGCTGAGTTTGACTCATCATCTGGATCTGAGGTGCAATCGGGAACTCAAGAGGAGTGCCAGTCCACTTCATCATATGGGCCATGAAGGCCATGTTCTGCTGCTGGATCTACTGAGACTGGAGCTGCAGACGCTGTGACTCTAGCTGCATAGCAAGCATCTGTCTCTGCATCTCGAAGTGTCGCTCCTCAGACTGTCTTTGCATTTCATCCTATCTCTGCTAGACCTGGGTGACTGCAGTCACTAAGGAACTCTGCTGCTCATTAAGACGATCTAGAATCTTCAGCATCATAGTTTCTGTGGCTGACCCAGAACCACCAGCCTCTGTGTCGTGAGCCCGTGGGGGGCATAGTAGGAACAGGCTGGAAGTCAGCATCAGAGCTATCAGAAGAAGTATCCTCAGGAGAAGCATCAGCCCCAATATCCAAGTCACGGAGCTCCTGCTGCTCAATACCTCGGATCGAATCATCCTGAGTCTCAACATCATTGTGGTCAGCAGGCGCAGACCGTTGCCTGACTAGGCGAAGCACACGGTTCCCAAACCGACTGTCAAAAGAAGCTAGTACTCTGTATGGTGGGAATAAAGTCGGTGACTGATCAAGCAACACACAGACCCCGAGATTGGATCCCTCAAGCTCAATAGCTAGGATAGAACTGATTCAATGAGCATAAGGAAACTGCCATCGTGCTCTCATCCCATCAGCAATCACATCCTCAATCTTTGACACTAGAAAATCAGCTATATCAAACGGTGTCTGAGAGATGAGTGCCTGAAGTAAAAACTGCTGCATATTTCTCAGACCCTCCTTATACCCTGTGCGAGGCAGCACTGTACGCCGTAGTACATCATTCAGGCGACGAACAGTGGGGCGGAGCTCTGCCGGGGTACGACGAGAACCCTCTGTGAACGGTGGCTTGAAGAGAGGAGCAACCTCCTGAACTGTCAAAGTACGACCACCTCGAGCTCGGCGAGGCACATAGACTCCTCTGTAGCAATCATAGTGAAGGTTGAGCTCTCCGGCTATCTAGGTGAGGTGTAGTATCTCTCTGAGACGAGTCACATAGAGCCTGTAACGCTCTCCTCTGAAAGTATACTAAAGAAAGTTGTGCTCCGGATCAATCCAGACTGTAGCATAGAACTCCCTGACCCACCTCTCAATGTAATTCTCGGAATGACCAAGGAGGTTGGTGAGTCCCGGAAGATACGTGAGAAAGGGTCGAATCTCCTCTTCAGCCAACTCAATAATGCTCTCCAAGGAGCAAACTCTGTGAGGTCTGATTTGAATCATAGAGAACTGAGCTGCCCTGTAGAAGTCCTCCATAAGAGGTGTGTGCCATCCTGGTGAAGCTCTGGGGTCACGCTGATCAGGGCACCATCTCTCAAGAGCCACAAAGTGAAGCTTCTTCGCTTGCTTCGCAGTAAGGTTCCTCAAATCAAGATGCACTGAAGCTGAGTTTGCAGTAGGAGCTGCTGAGGCTCTAGGAGGAGCACTATCACCACGTGGTGGAGTAGACTGAACAGTCTGGGAGCGAGTGACATGCCCCTAGGAAAGAGGTGCCAATGGTGTACCAAGAGCTTCTGTGACAAGCTCTTGCTCCTCTGCTAGAGCTGCCTCTGTCTCAGACTGAGCAGGAGGAGTGGAAGGAAGAACCCGCAGAGGGGTGCCAAGTCTGATAGAACCTCGGCGACCACCTCGCTTTGCGCGGTCCGCTGCATCTGCCACTGCTTCGGCCTTCTCGGCCTCTGAGAGCTTTCGCTTCTTATTCTTCGGCTTCTCGACCACTTGCTTCTTCCCCTTGTCCTTAGAAGGACGCGGAGGGGGAGGAGTGTCGTCACCAGAACCACTAACACGAGCATGAGAACCACGAGCCATCACGGATCAACAAATGAAAGACTGCCCAATTGAGAGGAACCACTGCTCAAACTGACACGAGTAGACCCACTGCCACAAGCCAACTGCAAGAAATCACTGCCCACTGATCAATCAAGCACCAATCACTGTCAAAGAGGGGCTCTTAGGCCACTGGACTGACACTTGTGAGGCTTTGCCTCAATCCATACTCATGAGCTTTGCCCCGAGTTTGAACTGCCACTGCCGCTGCTAGATAGAATAGATAGAGATATATAAGCATATATGATTCTAGAGACGAGATACCGTATAGAAGCAAGCATCTAGATAAGAGATAGAATGAAATCTGCCAGGGTACCTGAGGTAAGTGAGCGTACTAATCAAAGAAACTCAAGCGTCAAACCACACTCTTCAAAGATGATTTGCCAACTGAGATTTACAATTGACACTATACTTTAGTGAAATTGAGATTTGAAAGAACTAAGGTATGAGTTGATCGATAGCTAGACGAAACGCTAAAACCATGATCAATGACATACCCTAGGAGACAATGAAGCGAAGTCGACGATCGAAGACGAGGTCGGATTTGGACGAATTCAACGACAAATCCCCAAACCCTAGGTTTAGGCAAACCCTAGGGGGAAAGCTTCTTCTTGGCTGGCAATGTGGATGGGGAGGTGAAACTTTAGATGGGGTGAAGGAGTGATGGTAGAGCAGGGGTGACTTGGGCGCCGGCGAGGAGACTCCTTGGCGATGAGCTCTGGCGGTGGCGGCTCTTCTACTACTGCTGGCACGCGCAGGAGGTAGAGCAGGGTGGTGGTAGGTGTGGAGGTACGGCGGCGCTCCGGTGAGGATCACCGGCGGCGAAAGGAGTGGCGAAGGTGAGTAGGTAGGTTATGGTGATGCGGTGGCGATGAGAAGCGGTGCGGCGTACGGACGGCGGTAGAAAAGCAACTGCCAAGAGAAACAACCGACGAGGGGATAACAGAAATTTTCGAAGCGTCGGACCACTCTGCATGGTCCGGTGGATGGTTCGACGGAGGGGTCCGACGGACTGAGGAGAAAAATAACCAATGCAGAGAGCAACCGACCGTCGGACCATCGCGTCGGACTAACCACCAGACTAAGTGAAGTGGTCCGGAGGTCAGTTGACTGAAGGAAATAGCGCTGACCAAGGCACCGGACCTTAGAGGTATGGTCCGGAGGACCGTCGGACGGGTGGTCCGACGGGATTCTGTGGTTGGATGAGATTACACAGAGAGGGACAAGGCGTCGGACCACTTGGCGTTGGACCAAGCAGAGTGGTCCGGAGGGTAGTCCGGTGCTCAATTTGCTTTGAATTTTCCTGTTTTTCTCTCCAATCTTTTCTCTTAGCCAAGTACCAACATAAAAGAGCAAAAAGAAACACTTGTTGGACCTGCATAAGAACCATCTCTAAAACCCTCAATTTAGAAATAGTTTTCCATAGGCTAGAATTAGTTTTCATAGGAAAATTGATCAAGAAAACTCCAAGGATCACCATAGGGGCACAAGAGGGGTATTAGCTGTAGCTAGAGCTTTGAATGCTCCCCCTAAGTGACGAGCCTAGAGGATGATCAAGCTGAACCGAAAAGAAACGACGAAGCAACACACATGCATATGCTATGCAATACAGAATTTGAATCTAGGTTGCTTGCAAGTTTAAACCGCGGTTAAGCTTTGTCACACGCTTTGAGGGCGGTTATCTCAACCGCGTTAGCCAAGCCTATGTGCATTACCAAATTAAACATGTTATATTACAAATGAATGCATGGTTCACACAATCTCATTTTTAGTGAAGTTTGAGTGATCAAGCACATTCAACTCGCTTCTCAACCTACAAAAGGTTGTTTCATCGAGTGGTTTTGTGAAGATATCCGCCAATTGCTCTTCGCTCTTAACTCCAACTAGTGTGATGTCTTTCCTAGCCACATGATCTCTAATAAAGTGATGGCGAATATCTATGTGCTTGGTGCGAGAGTGTTGAACCGGGTTGTTAGCAAGCTTTACGGTGCTTTCATTATCACACAAAAGTGGAACATCTTTTAAAACAATGCCGTAATCAAGAAGTGTTTGGGTCATGTATAATATTTATGCACAACTTGCTCCCATGACAAAGCCACACTGTTTTGCTTCTTTGAGGACCAAGAAAAAAGTGATCTTCCTAGCATGTGGCACCCGCCGGAGGTACTCTTCCTATCAACCTTACACCCGGCATAATCCGAATCGGAATAGCCAACTAGTTGGAAGGGGGCTCCTTTGGGATACCAAAGACCCATGCTAGGGGTGTGCCTTATGTACCTAAGGATTCTTTTAACCGCACAGAGATGCGACTCCTTAGGGCTTGCTTGAAACCTAGCACACATACACACACTAAACATGATATCCGGCCTAGATGCGGTGAGGTAAAGTAAACTACCGATCATAGAACGATAGAGAGTTTGATCAATTGGTTTACCTCCCTCATCAAGGTTGAGATGTCCATTAGTAGGCATTGGGGTCTTGATTGTCTTGCAATCCTCCATCTTGAACTTCTTAAGTAGATCATGAGTGTACTTTTCTTGAGAGATGAAGGTCCCTTCTCTCATTTGCTTCACTTGAAAGCCAAGGAAGAAGGTTAGCTCGCCAATCATTGACATCTCGAACTCCTTGGACATCAAGTCACCAAACTCCTTGCAATGGTCTTGGTTTGTTGACCCAAGTATAATGTCATCAACATATACTTGGCAAACGAAGATCTCTCCATTAAGCTTTTTGGTGAATAGTGTTGTGTCGACGATCCCGATCTTGAAACCCTTCTTGAGTATGAAGTCCCTTAGCCTCTCATACCAAGCTCTTGGAGCTTGCTTCAATCCGTAGAGTGCCTTGGACAACCTATACACATGATTAGGCAAGTTTGGGTCTTCAAACCCGAGAGGTTGTGAGACATAGACAAGTTCATTGATGAAACCATTTAAGAAAGCGCTCTTCACATCCATTTGAAAGAGTTTCATTTTGTGATGTGAAGCATACGCCAAAAGGATACAGATGGCTTCAAGTCTTGCAACGAGAGCAAAGGTCTCTCCAAAATCGAGTCCTTCTACTTGAGAGAACCCCTTTGCCACCAATCTTGCCTTGTTCCTTACAACCACGCCTTGATCATCTTGCTTGTTCCTAAACACCCACTTGGTACCAATGATTCTTGCATCCTTTGGCTTCTCTTCAAGTGTCCACACTTGGTTTCGTGTGAAGTTGTTGAGTTCTTCATGCATGGCATTCACCCAATCCGGATCCACAAGTGCTTCTTCAACACTAGTAGGCTCAACAAAGGAAACAAACGAGTGATGTTCCACATAAGATGCAAGTCTAGAGCGATTCATAACTCCCTTTGATGGACTCCCTATAATTTGATCATGGGGTGAGCTTGAAGAATAGGTGTTGATCTTCTATTTGTCTCTTGAGGAGGGGGATGCGGTGCTTCAACATTGCTTGCTTCGGCCTCAGCTTGATCTTGAGGGATGTGAGTGTCTTCTTGAGCTTCCCTCACTTGATCTTATTCATCAACTTGAGGCGTGCGAGGTGGAGAATGATCTTGATTTGCTTCATCTTCAACTTCTTCCACCTCTTCCGGGTTGATAGCACCAATTGGCATATTCTTCATTGCCTCCCTCAAGGGTTCATCACCTACATCAATATCCTCAAGCTCTCCTTGGGAGCCATTAGTTTCATCAAATTCCAAGTCATACGTTTCTTCAACTAAGTCGGTGGCTTTGTTAAATACATGGTATGCCTTGGATTTAAGTGAATATCCAACAAGGAAACCAATGTCACACCGCCGTTGGAATTTACTCAAGTGTTGGCGCTTCTTGTAGATGTACACTTTGCAACCAAATACCCGGAAGAAGGATATATCCGGCTTCTTTCCATTGACAAGCTCATAGGGGGGTCTTCTTCAATAATCTTTGGATAAAGAGGCAGTTTGCCGCATAGCAAGCGGTGTTGATGGCTTCCGCCCAAAACTTCTCGGGAGTGTTGTACTCATCAAGCACAGACCTTGCTAGAGTAATAAGCGTCCGATTCTTCCTCTCTACTACACCATTTTGTTGTGAAGTGTATGTAGCGGATACCTCATGCTTGATTCCCACTTCATCACAATAATCTTCAATCTTTGTGTTCACAAACCCGATGCCATTGTCACTTCTAATCTTCTTGATCTTCACATCAAATTCATTTTGAGCTCTAGTTGCAAACTTTTTGAAGATGCCTTGTACTTCTCCCTTGTATTGAAGAAAGAATACCCAAGTGTACCGAGAGTAGTCATCCACTACCACTAAGCAATAGAGATTGCCTCCAATACTAGCATAGGTGGTAGGGCCAAATAGATCCATGTGTAGCAACTCTAGGACTCTTGAGGTAGACATGAAAGCTTTGGTTGGATGAGTGTTTGCCACTTTCTTGCCGGCTTGACAAGCACTACACAATTTATCCTTCTCAAACGGCACATCCTTGATTCCTCTAATCATCTCCTTCTTGACAACCTTCTTCAAGGTTGACATTCCCACATGTGCTAGTCTTCTATGCCATAGCCAACCCAAAGAATTCTTGGAGAAAAGACAAGTTTGCAAATTAGCTTCATTTGAGGTGAAGTCCACTAAGTAGAGGTTGTTGTGCCGGAACCCTTTGAATATCATTGATGAATCTTCAATCCTGGTCACAATCACCTCATTTGGAGTGAAGAGACATTAAAACCCGAGATCACAAAGTTGACCAACCGATAGCAAATTGAAGCTCAATGATTGTACTAACAAGACATTGGAAATTGATTGATCTTAGGAGATAGCCACTTTGCCTAAGCCTTAAACTTTGCCCTTTGAATTATCCCCAAAAGTAATCTTGTCTTGATTTTCACAATCCTCATCAAGTGTGGTGAACATCCGGGGGTCGCCGGTCATATGTTGAGTGCAACCACTATCAATTACCCAATGGCTCCCACCGGTCTTATAGTTCACCTACACACAAGCAACTTGGAGTTAAGCTTGTTGTTTGGGAACCCCCTTAGTGCGGGGCCCCATTTCCTTGTCAACCAACTCCTTAGCAACCCAAAGATGCCTAGGCTTGTTCTTCATTGGTGGACCAAGAAACACCACAAGTGGTCTACCCTTGGCATCTTTGTTGATGACATAGTGAGCATCATGAGCAAATGGCCTAGTGTGCTTGGGCAAGGTCTTGGGAGGTGGAGTCTTGCATTGAAACTCGAAGTGACCAATTTTTCCACATCCAAAGCACCTCTTAGACTTGGGCTTTGGCTTCTCTTGATTGTAGCCATTGTACTTGTTCTTGTAGTAGTTCTTGGCTTCAATCTTGACCATGGCCTTCATCACTTGATTTTCCTTGAACCTGTTGACACCGTTTTTCAACACGTGTCAAATGAGTTAAGGCTTGACTGGTCAACAGCTGTTCTCTATCGGCATCGGGAAATCTTGAGCCAATATTGCCGATGGGAGTATACTGTGAGAAGGCTAAGTGTGCTGCTGATGGAAGCTGGATGATCCTCGTCGACAAAGGTTGATTGGTGAAGTCGGATAGCTTAAGCTATGAAGTTGCTGGTGCCGATTGCCGACAGAAACATTGCCGATTGCCGACAAAGAGGTATTACCGATTGCCGACAAAGAGGTATTACCGATTGCCGATAAGGAGGCATTGCCGATTGCCGATAGGGGTTGATTGGTGAAAACAGTTCAGTACAAGGTTGCCGATCGGGAAGTGTTGCCGATGCCGATGGGCATAAGGTGCCGATGAGTACAAGGTGACTTAACGCTTGGTGTCAGAGGACTACAGGTGACCAGAGAAGGAAGTCGCGGATTGGAAGGATCTGCCGATGGAAAGTTCCCATCGAAGAGGAGTATAAGGAAACTGGTATTTTGTACCAGTATTATTATTATAGTAGTTTGAGTCCGACTCTTGCATGAGTCGTTTATTTTCCTTTAAAATAGGCGTGTTTGTTAAGGGAAATAAATATTATTGTTTTAGATCCGACTCTTGCGTGAGTCAGTTTCCTTAAAGTTAGGAGTTTGTTTTAGGAAGGATACGTGTCGTATCTTTGTACAACTCTCCATGCGGGAGTATAAATATGTGCCCGAGGGCTACGAAAAAGACAATCAATCCAATAAAAAACAAACCAATTTTATCTTATTCTACTTTTTATCGCAATTTACCCTTTTTGCATTAGTTTTAGCTTATCAACGAGTTCTTCAAGCTTCGACGGGCTGCATCATCTTGATCTTTGTCAAATCCTTGCAAGTTCCGCGTGGGAGTACCTCTGAGCTTTGGCATTCCGGGCGCATCGCTGTTTGCCTCGTTCAGCTCTGCTCTAGTTATCCTTGATCAATCTGAGCCTTGACGTCCGGGCGCATCGCTGTCGTCTCGTTCAGTTTGTTCTAGTTATCATCCTTGTCGATTGATTGGTCAAATCAACTGGCACGCCTCCGGAATACCGAGCTTTGGGTAATAGCCCAAGGTGTTCACAGAATCTGACGCATTTTGTGTCAACACCTCTTTTGGCACACCCGGTGGGACACGATTATATAAATTATATATATCTATCATGACTAATCCAAGGAGTGCTATTGAAGTCTCCACAGCAGAACTGACAGGTCATCAGAAACAGGCTCTGGAGCAGGCAATGGAGGAGTACAAGCGCTTATATCTTAGATCCTTCAGCCTAAACGGGATCGGCGAAGCAGTACAGAAGCAAGATCCGCCGTCAACACGGCAGTCTACGTTCTACGCCGATCCCGGTAAAGTACAAGACACGGTTAATTATGCATTGAATAATGTATTAATTAGCCAATCCAATGTGTTGTCCGATACCGTGTGCAATGCTGTTAAGCAAGCGTTCAAGGGACAGGCACCATATCATGTTGGTCCGGAGTATCGTCAGCTCGGATCGGCATCTGCTGCGACCCCATCGGCGATTTCGAGGGTGTTTACACCAATTATGACCCGATTTGCCGATGAGATCGCGCCACCAAGATTAAGCCCAACGAACACTACTCAGGTGAACACAAATCTAGTGACTTCGACAATGTCTGGACTCGTGATCCAGAATGAGCCAACTTCAGCCAACTGCTGGAGATACGGTATGTCTCCAAGTCTATCTGCTGATTCCTGATTGGTCCAAGATAACCATGCAGGGTGGGAGGTTTCCATGGCATCGGCAATATCTGTACAGCCGATGGTTCCAATGATGCATTATGCTACGTCGTCTCCAACGGTGCAGTTGCCGATAGGGAATCTGCAAACGGTAATACCCCGGGTGCCGTACGTCCAACCACCGGCAAATCACTTGCCGATACAACAATGCCCAGCAGTTGCGGGTCAACCCATGGCGGCAGTGGTTCTTCAAACCGGGACACTTGCTAATCAAGGTAGCTATGCTGTTAATCATCCGGTGCCACAAGGACGGCAGGCATCAGCTGGGTATCAGCCATCGGCGACTTCTTGGCCGATGCAACAAGGTACGCCGATTGTCAATCAATCTGTATCGGCAATCACTGCTCAGGTTGTGGTACCCGTGAATCCAAGCAATCATCCAAGGGTACAACAAGAACAAGTACATATTGAATCTTGCACTTCTCCTTGGAAGATGCCTTGAGAGCCAAGTCCTCCTCCTTCTCTTTCTTCTTGGAGGAAGATGAAGTTCCATCATTGATCTTCATGTACATCTCATGAGCATTGATCTTGCCCAAAACTTGTGTTGGGGTAGTTGTGGAGAGATCGCCTTCATGAAGGATCGTGATGATGTGGCTATACTTGTCTATTGGTAAGACACAAAGTATCTTGCGCACCACATCGGCCGGTGTCATTTGAGTAAGCCCAAGGCCATTCAACTCCTCTACAAGCACATTCAAGCGAGAATACATTTCATTAGCATTTTCATGAGATAGCATGGTAAAAGAGTTCATCTTAGCAATGATGAGGTGATAGTTCTCTTCTATTTCACATTTGGTGCCCTTGTGTAGAGCACAAATGTTTGTCCAAATCTCATGCGCGGTTTTGCAATTCCGCACACGGTTGAACACATCCTTGCAAATGCCATGGAAAAGAATGTTCTTCGCCTTAGCATTGTTCTTCTCAAAGAAGAGATCCTCGGCGAACACCGATCCGCCTATGGTGGCGGCTTTGTGAACGCCGACATCCACGGCCTCAAGGTAGGCCTCCATCCGCACTTTCCAATAAGAAAAGTCATCCCCATCAAACATGGGTGGCGGTCCATCCCCATGGGACATCTTGCTCTAGCGGTGAAGCCTAATTTAGAGCAACCTTGCTCCGATACCAATTGAAAGGATCAAGATGCTCAAGACGGGGGGTGAATTGGGCTTGTTTTAAATTTCTAAAGCAAATATGAAAACCTATCAAATGCCAATCACCCCCTAGTGCCTATTGGTTGTGTGTCCTAGCTAGAAAAGCGGTAGCAGTTCATGGAATTAAAAAACAGCCTAAGCAATTCTAGTAGCAACGGAAAGAACAAGACAGAATGTAATGCAGAAATGTAAAGAGCTAGGGAAAAGGAATTCTCGTTGACGCAGCGATGTTTTCCCGAGGTATCGAGGTGTCGACACACACCCCTAGTCCTCGTTGGAGCACCTCGCAAGGTATCGCTCCCCCTCTACCCGCGCAAGGGTAGAGTGCTCTCTACGGGCTGATTCTTCGCCACTCCGGCTCGGTGAATCGCCCACAACCGATCACAGAAGCTTGGAGAAGGGCCGCCAACAATCTTCACAGCGATCACCTTCCTCCGATCACCACCAAACCGTCTAGGTGCTGTCGAACACCAAGAGTAACAAGCACAAGACCTTCACTTGACCATGACAAGGCTAGAAAGGTGGATGGATGCACACAAGTCACTCCTAATCACTCTAGGAGGGAAGAACAAGATGAACTCTCTCAAATCTCTCCCTCACTAGGCACTTGGCTCTCCAAGAACTCACTCCAAGGTTCCTCAGGTGTAACACAGGCCAAGAGAGGTCCTAAGAAGAGGAGGGCAACTATAAATAGTCCCCACCTCTAAAACTAGCCGTTAATTGCTTTTTCTCTTTTTTGCGTATGCGTCGGACTAGTCCGGAGCGCACACCACCGGACCATAACACCTGGTCCGGAGCTCACTCTCAGTTCAAACTCATCTGAAAAACAGGCACCTCCGGACTACTTGCCATAGTCCGGTGCACTAGTCCGACGCACTGGTCCGGAGCCAGGGTGTTCACTGAGTAAAAACTTAGTCTCTTCTTTGAACCTCCGGACCACTCTCCTTGGTCTGGAGCCCTGGTCCGACGCTCAGGTCCGGAGCCAGGGAGCTCACTGCAAGGAACCAACCTTCTGTCTTGAAGCGTCAGACTAGCCGTCGGACTCACCGTCGGACTAGTCCGGAGCTTTCTCTCAGGCTCTCTCTCTTTGACAAGAGCCATCGGACCACTCGCCTATGGTTCGACGCTCTCCAGACAGGTGGTCCGGAGCTTACTCTCTGAACATTTGCCTATGACAAGGACCGTCAGACCACTTTCCTTGGTCCGACGCCTACTAGGCGGACTGGTCCGGAGCCTCTTTCTCCCCCTGTTTCAACTGTTTTCACTAAGTCTTTTCTAGGGTTTTGCTCCTACCATTTCTAGGGTTAATCAAGGGCTGATAGCAAGGTCTCTAGGACTAGTTGTGACAAGTGTGCACACACCAACTTTCCCAAACTCTCCTAGGTCAAGCTACTAACCTCATACCCCCCCTTTATAGTATGGTCAAAGGAAAAACAAAGTCCTAGCTATGCTTAGTGCCCTTCTCAACCTTATGGCACTAAGGACTAGCCTAGTCTTCAACTTGAATCAACATCCTTTGAAACCGAAACGATTTCCATCTTGGGGGCATGAATATCCATTAATCCCATTCTTAGCATCACTATTGACCTAACTTAGAGTGACTTTGCCTCTGCAAAACACACATTAGTCATAGTGAACTAGCATTGTCATTAATCGCCTAAACACAAGGATCCATGATTCTTCAATCTCCCCCTTTTAGGTGATTGACGACAATACAAGCTCGAGTAGAGAATAATGAGTGAATTTTGATAAGAGAAAACATGACTTGATATGATATAGGCATGGGTTAGTGATAAGAAAGACATATACATGCCTAAACCATTCAAGCCATGACAAGCACAAAGGATATGAAATGAGAAAAGTACTTGATTTCAAAAGGATATGCTATAGCCAAAAGATCAGAGATTAGCGCAGAAGCAATATAGCACAACCAGGTGACATGATATCTATATATAAAGGGTTGTTAGATTATGTGATATATGTAACGTGGGTTTAGTCCTACATCATAACCTTGTTGTAACCTTGTATGTATTGACATATATATATGAGGAGAACCGAGAGCCTAGAGGTAATCTCGCTCCTGCCAATTACATATCTTCTTATATGGTATCAGAGCTTTTTCTTCCTAACGGAAACCGATCCAATCTAGAACCCATCCACCTTCCGATCCAATCTCCATACCCCTTCCATGGCGGAATCCTCGGCCATGGCACCGCTGGAGTTCGGCCTTCTTCCCGTCGTCTCCGAGAAGCTCACCCGCGGGAACTACAATATGTGGCACGCTACTGTGTCGTCTGCATTGAAGGGAGCTCGCCTTGCCGGCTACATCCAAAGCACGGCGGTGCCCCCAGCTCCGCTCCTCACCAATGCATCTGCATCTCCTGCAGATGGCAAGAAGATCGACCCACTGCCAAACCCGGCGTATGAGAAGTGGGTCGCTGAGGACCAGATTGTCCTCAGTTATTTGTTCTCCTCCCTCTCTAAGGAGGTTTTCGGCCAGGTGGCTACTGCGAACACCGTGGAGGAACTGTGGGCCGCAATTCAAGGCCTGCATGCTTTGCAATCTAGGGCGCACGTGATGTCTACGCGTATGGCTCTAACAACGGCGTCTAAAGGGGCGTCTTCTGTGGCGGAGTTCTTCGTCAAGATGAAAGGACTCGCCGACGACATGGCATGGGCTGGCCGGAACTGGAGGATGAGGAACTCGTCTCATTTATTCTTACCGGCCTTGGCGAGGACTTTGAGTCTATCGTCACTACTGTGGCCGCCCGCGTGGAACCGATCTCCGTCAACGAGTTGTATTCTTAACTCGTCGCCTTCGAGCAGCACAAGGAGATCAACAGTGGTGGCTCCCAATCATCTGCTAACATGGACACCAAGGGTGGTCGTGGGGGGAATTACTCCAATCAGTCACGCAGTCGTGGTGACAACGGCCGTGGAGGTTTTCGTCGCGGTGGCGGCAACAGCGGCGGCCGTGGCAACAACGGTGGCCGTAGCAACGGTGGTGGCGGCAATGGTGGCCGCACGTTCCTCTCTGGTGTTCTTTGCCAGCTGTGTGGCAAGGAGGGACACACGGTGGTGCGCTGCTTCAAGCGTTTCGACAACAACTTCACCGGGCCACCGCAGAAGAGTCCTTCATCCGCAAGCATGGGGTCCTATGGAGTGGACTCCAACTGGTATGTTGATTCAGGGGCCACTGATCACATAACCGGTGAGCTGGAGAAATTTTCCTTTCGCGACAAGTACTGTGGAGGCGAACAAGTGACTACAGCTAATGGGGCAGGTATGAAAATTAACCACATTGTTCATAGCACTTTGCAATCTCCTATTCGTGACATTCATCTACATAACATACTTCATGTGCCAAGTGCAAACAAGAATCTTCTTTCTGCTCATCGTCTTGTCAAAGATAACAATGCCTTTCTCGAACTTCATCCCAACCACTTTTCTCTTAAGGAACAGGTGACGAGGAAGACACTCCTCGAAGGCAGATGTGAGGGTGGTCTCTACCCACTACAAAATCAACCACAGTCCCCACCAGCTAAAGAAGTCCTTGGAGCCTTCAAGCCTTCCACCTCTTTGTGGCATAGTCATCTAGGTCATGCGTCATCAACAGTCGTCCAACAGATTTTTAGTCGCCACAAGCTTCCATCCTCTAGTGTCCTAAATAATAGTATCATGTGTGATGTGTGTCAGATGGGTAAAAGCCATTAGCTACCTTATCCTAAGTCAGTTAGTGTGTCGTCTAAACCTTTTGAGCTTGTGTTCTTTGATGTATGGGGACCGGCACCAATTTCGGTGGGTCGACATTCATATTATGTTAGCTTTATTGATGATTTCAGTAAGTTCACATGGATCTATTTGTTGTGTTATAAATCTGAAGTTTTCTAGTGCTTCCGTGATTTCCAAAGCATGGTTGAGCGTCAATATAATCATAAAATTCTTGTTGTTCAGTCGGATTGGGGTGGTGAATACCAATCCCTCAATAGCTTCTTTAAACACATAGGCATTGCTCATCATGTTTCTTGTCCTCACGCACATCAACAAAATGGATCCGCTGAACGGAAACATCGTCACATTGTTGAGGTTGGGCTCTCCCTTCTTGCACACGCATCCATGCCACTCAAATATTGGGATGAAGCGTTCCTAACTGGTGTGTTTATCATTAATCGACTACCATCTAAGGTTATTGCTGGTGACACACCACATGATCGTCTTCTTGGATCTCCACTAGATTACTCCTTCTTCCGCACCTTTGGGTGTGCGGTATGGCCGAACTTGAGGCCCTTCAATTCTAGAAAGCTCCAGTTTAGGTCCACACGCTGTGTTTTCCTTGGGTATAGCAATCTGCACAAAGGGTTCAAATGTCTGGAGCCCTCATCTGGCCGTGTATGTCTCACGAGATGTTGTTTTTGATGAGACTGTTCATCCTTTTTCCACTCTTCATCCCAACGTCGGAGCTCGTCTTCGAGTTGATCTTGAACTCCTTCCCGATAATCTTAAAAATCCATCACCAGAATTTGGGAATGCAAATTTGTTTGATCAATGTTTGGTTAATTCTGACCCCATTGACAATGCATCAAGATCTTCTAGTGTTGTGGATGTAACAGGACAAAATTCAAAGCGAAACGGTGAAGAAACGGCGAATCCTGGACACTATTTCATGTATCCGGATGGGTCAGCACGTCATGACAATAGAGGCCCCAGTCCCGGAGATGCTCCTCTGCCACCTCGTACTGACGCAGCAGTTGCATCTACATCGGGTTCAGGGGTTGATTTGGTCCCGGCCAACCACGCGGCGGGATCCCCGACTGGCGCTGCTCCTTCTCCTGCACCCGCGCCTGGTGTGTCGGCGCCTGCCGAATCTTCTATGCCGACACACGAACTAGGTGTCTCTGTGTCTCCGCTAGCCATCGCCACAGTGGATCCCGGACTTGGGGCGTCTCCCGGATCCTCTGGATCCTCTACGAACAATGACTCTAGAAGCCTGCCTGCGCCCACAACAGTCACTCCTGCATCTTCACCGCCACACCACCATGGTACCCGGCTTCAGCACGGCATTACCAAACCCAAGGTTCATTGGAATCTCCATAGCACTGTCCAGTTAGAAGAGCCGGCCAACATCAAGGTTGCCCTAAGTGATGATCGTTAGGTCAGGGCTATGTGAAAGGACCCTGATGTCGCGTAGGAGGACTAGAGGGGGTGAATAGGCCTACAAAAATTTATCTCAAACAAGTATTAGCACTGAGGGCGGCACGGCCTCCCTTTGAGGACGTTAGTGCCGACCGATGACCGTAGGTCCAATTCAGCTCAAACTGTGGGAACGAGATCCTGAGATGCTCAATAGTAACCCTTTAAAAATTCAGCTCACAACTCAAAAGGAATAGAGGGCGGCACTGCCGCTCTATGAGGGCGGCACTGTCGCCCTTCAAATATAACTCGGATCAAGCTCAGATTTCGCTGGGAGAAACTAGATAGTATAAGAAGCCCAAAGCCAAAGTTTCAAGGTAAAGTCCAGCTCGAAGACTGGATACCACAGAAATCACTTTCTAGCTCAAATCGAAACCTCAAACCCTAGCAATGTCTATGCAAGATATACTTGAATGTAAACAGCACACAAGACACAAGGATTTATCCCGTGGTTCAGCTCGCCACCAAGGCTTGCCTAAGTCCACGTTGTTGAGGTTCGCCACACAAGGCTAAGGCTCGCCTGTTGACACCGTTTTTCAGCACATGTCAAATGCGCTAAGGCTTGACTGGTCGACAACCGTCTTCCATCGGCATCGGGAAAGCATAGCCAGTAATGCCGATGGGAATATGCTGCGGGAAGATTAAGTGTATTGCCGATGAAGAGTGGATGCCGATTGCCGATGAGAAGCTGATGCTGATGGAGAGTGGTTGCCGATTGCCGATAAGTTGGTGAAGATAGTTATCGGTACAAAGTTGCTAATCGGGAAGTATTACCGATGCCGATGGGCATGAGGTGCCGATAGAGTGACTTAGTGCTTGGCGTCAGCAGAAGACTGCTGGTGGTCAAAGAAGGAAGTCGCAGATTGAAGGGATCTGCCGATGGAAAGTTTCCATCGAAAGGAAGACATAAGGAAACTGGTGATTTTATACCAGTATTATTATAGCAGTTTGAGTCTGACTCTTGCATGAGTCGTTTGTTTTCCTTTAAAATAGGTGTGTTTGTTTAGGAAAATAATATTATTGTTTTAGATCCGACTCCTGCGCGAGTTAGTTTCCTTAAAATTAGGAGTTTGTTTTAGGAAGGATACGTGTCGTGTCTTTGTACAACTCTCCATGCGGGAGTATAAATATGTGCCCAAGGGCCACGAAAAATATATCAATCCAATATCAAACAGACCAATTTTATTCTTATTCTACTTTTTATCGCAATTTACCCTTTTTGCATTAGTTTTAGCTTATCAACGAGTTCTTTCAAGCTTCGATGGGCTGCATCACCTTGATCTTCGTCAAATCCTTGCAAGTTCTGCGTGGGAGTACCTCTGAGCCATGGCATCCGGGCGCATCGTTGTTGCCTCGTTCAGCTCTGCTCTAGTTATCCTGATCAAGCCTCAATCCCAGCATCCAGGCGCATCGCTGTTGTCTGGATTGGATCTTGTTCTAGTTATCGTCCTTGTCGATTAATTGGTCAAATCGACTGGCACGCCTCCGGAATACCAAGCTTTGGGTAATAGCCCGAGGTGTTCGCAGATCCTGACGCTTTTTGTGTCAACACCTCTTTTGGCACGCTCGGTGGGACCTGATTATACAAATCTACACATCTGTCATGGGTGATCACGCCGACGTTAACCAGAGGAACGTCATTGAAGTCTCTGAGGCCGATCTGAAAGATGATCAGAAGCAGGCCATGGAGCGGGCTATGGAGGAGTACAAACAGTTATATCTGAAGTTCTTCAGCCTCAGCAGGAGCGGCGAAGCAATCCAGAAGCAAGACCCACCGTTACCACGGCAGGTCACGTACGACGCCAATCCTGGTAAGCTACAGGAGATGGTTAATGCTGCTGTAAGTCAAGCATTAATTAGCCACTCCAGCGTGCTGTCCAATACTGTCTACAACGGTGTCACGCAATCATTCAAGGAAGGACAAGCACCGCGATACGTCGGTCCAGCGTACCATCAACCTGGAATGGCATCTATAAGCCCATCGGTGGCCCCAAGGGCGTCTTCTATTCCTGTGGAGCCATCTGCCGATGTGGCTACATCGCCAAGACCGAACCCTGGCAGCGTTACCCAGCTCAATACAGATCCAGCGGCGTCGGCAATTTCAGGACCAGCTCCTGCTAACTGGTGGGGATACGGTATGCCCCCGAATCTATATGCTGGTTCTAATCTGGTGCAGGCAGATAGTTCAGCTTGGAGGAACTCTACGGCGTCGGCGACGCAGTCACAGCCGATGGCCCCCATGACGCATAACTCTGCGCCTGCTCCAACTGTACAAGTGCCATCGGATGATCTTCAAGTAATCCCTAAAGTACCTCTGATGCCACCATCGGCAAGCTCTGTGCCGGTGCAACACATTATGACAGCTGGCAGTCAACCGCTGGTGACAAACTCTCAAGCTGGGACGCTAGTTCCCTGAAGTAATCTGGTGATTGATTGCTCCAGAATACAAGAGTCACGCGCTCCGGTCAGCTATCATCCATCGGTAAGTCATATGCCGATGCTTTATAATCCTGGATGGGTCAACCAGCCGCCGACTCAGCAGCCTGGCGTGTCGATGTATCATTATGGAGGCCCAGTGCATGCTCAGAGCGGACCATCGGTACAGCAATCGATGAATATGGGGAATCAGCCTAATCCGCCAAGTGTGCAAAACTATCCATCAGTAAGTCAACCGATGCATAGTGTTCAGATGACTAGTGTTGCGCCCGTAACTACTCCGCATCTTCAAGAGGCACATCAGCCGGCTCCACCAGTCAGCAACCAGCCAATGAGTCGGCAAGAGCATGAACAATTCGGCATCAAACCCAAGGTCAACACATACTCTTATCGGACTCTGTATCCTCCTGCATATGACTTGATTCCTCTTCCAAATCGGTACAAAGTGCCTGATTTTACCAAGTTCTCCGGTCAGGACGACACGTCAACAATGGAGCACATCAACCGTTAAGGGTGAGATTGTTCTCTTCGTCATTGTCTGGATCGGCATTCACGTGGTTCATATCGTTGCCTCCAAATTCTATAATTACATGGGCCGATCTAGAGAGGCAATTTCACAAGTACTTCTTTGCTGGCATACATGAGAAAAAGCTTACCGATTTGGTCAAAATGAGGCAACGCAACGACGAATCGGTAGAAAGCTTTGTGCAAAGGCTACGGGACGTGAAGAATAAGTGCTACAGTCTGGTGCTTGATGATTGGCAACTGGCAGATTTGGCCTTCCAAGGATTACTGCCGCACATCAAGGACAAATATGCATCCCAAGAGTTTGAAAGCCTAAGTCACCTGGTGCAGAGGATTGCCGATCAAGATATCAAAACCTTTGAACCCAGGAAGACTTGGAACAAGAAGGTGACCTTCATCGGGAAGGAAGAAGACTCTGTATCGGATGAAGAGCTGAATGTCGATGCAGCTGAATGGGTGAAGGATAAGAAGCTTGTGTCTTGTCCGTTCGGCCAAAAAGAGACTGAAAGGTTCACCTTCGACATCACCAAGGCCAATAGGATGTTTGACTTATTGCTGCAAGAAGGGCGAATCAAGTTGCCGCCCAACCAAGTAATTCCATCGGCCGAGGAGCTCAAGAATATTAGGTACTGCAAGTGGCATAATGCGACCTCACACGGTACCAATGACTGCAAAGTATTCAGGCAGCAATTGCAGTCGGAAATTGAGTCTGGACGCATTAAGTTTGAAAATTCTAAAGTCCAGAAACCGATGAAGATAGATCAGCACCCATTTCCAAACAATATGGTGGAGACCAGTGAAAAAACTAGAGTGCTGACATCGGAAGCTGCCAGGAGAAACTCATCGGTAGACCCTAACCACCAAATACCTGAGCACGACACGAGAAGGTTTGCCGATGATAGAAAGGGTAAGAAGATTGCCGATGAAGGCAACAGTGCCAATAGGGCTTCGGGAGTTGTGATCATACACAACCGGCCAAGGCGAGATCATTGGCAATCACGTGAAGAACGGTATCGGCAAGAAGAAGAGGAGCATCGGGAATGGCTTCGACACAAGGACCACTGGAGGTGTCCCTTCTTGGTTCAATGCTGAGAAGAAGGCATCAAGCTACCCACTGCCGATAATTGTCCAGAGTGCAATGGGTATTACGCTGCCGATCGGTCAGGTAAGAGACCTTGTTTTGATGATCAGGCACCCAGGTACGCCAGGCCGCTCAGAGAGAACAGACCGGCACATGACCAACTGGGGGGCAAGCTCAGTGCCCATGATCGGCTTGGCAGGCGTGTTGATCAGGGGGAGCTGGAGGAGATGGTTAATGCTAGAGTGCCCGACGAAGAGATATTCTCCAGAGATCCCAACATCGGAAGAAGTGCCGATGTAAGTGGTGGGAAGCAGCACCAGCCTGTCTGGAAGACCAAGCTTCCTCCGTGGTGCCCTAAGGGTTTGACCAAGACCCAGAAGAGGAGGATTCAGCGCCAGCGCCGCGATGACCTGTACGACGATGCGGAACCCTCAAGGGAGAAGCAATGGAGGCCGAAGCGCAAGGACAGGGATCCATCGGCAGACATAAACATGGTCGTCATGTTGCCGATGGAGTTCATGGCACCCGTCAGTGATGATGAAGAGACTGCCGATATGGCGCAATTGGTGTTGGATCCGATGACGGCTGTCTTCGAAAAGCCTGCCGATGATGAGAGGCAGCACTTAAGAGCTTTGTTTGTTAAGGGCAAAGTGGATGGTCAGCCGATGACCAAAATGCTGGTAGATGGCGGCACGTCGATCAATATAATGCCATATGTCGTGTTCAAAAAGCTTGGGAAAGGCGACCAGGACTTAGTCAAAACCAACATGAAGCTCAAGGATTTTGAAGGCAACGTGTCGACAGCTATGGGAGCCGTATGTGTTGACTTAACCATCAGCAGTAAGACTTTGCCGACCACGTTCTTCGTGATCAGTGGCAAAGGCACTTACAACCTGCTGCTAGGAAGGGATTGGATCCACGCCAATTGTTGTATTCCTTCTACTATGCATCAGAGTCTGGTACAGTGGATCGGGGACAGAATTGAAGTCGTCCGAAGTGAAGCCCCATCCACTGTTGCATCGGCAGAATTGGAAACTTATGAGCAGACCAGGTGCATATCTGGCGAAGCCTGGGATAAAGAGTTCCTTAAAGTTGCCGATTACCGCATCAAGCCGATCCAAGCAGTCGGTCCTGAAGAAGAGTTTTAATGGATCAGTTCGCTGATGACGGAACACTGGGGCAGGGCTTCACGTCTGTCGATGACTTACTCGAGATCGACATCGGCGATGGTAGTAAACCTAGGCCTACCTTTATTAGTGCTAAGTTAGATTCCCAATGTAAGCAGCAGTTAACCAATTTATTAAAAGAGAATAAAGATTGTTTTGCTTGGGATTATACATAGATGCCTGGTTTGGACCGATCGATAGTTGAACATCGGTTACCCATCAAGTCTGGTTTCCAACCACATCGGCAGCCCGCGCGCCGATGTAATCCTACTATTTTACCCGACATCAAGGCTGAGATTACTAAGTTAATCGAAGCCGGATTTATTCGGCAATGCCGATATGCTGATTGGATCTCTAATGTGGTTCCTGTGTATAAAAAGAATGGAAAACTTCGTGTTTGTATTGATTTCAGGAATCTTAACAAGGCCACACCGATGGATGGCTATCCGATGCCCGTTGCCGATCTACTGATCGATGTTGCTGCTGGACATCAAATTATTAGCTTCATGGATGGTAATGCTGGGTATAATCAAATATTCATGGCTGAAGAAGACATATCCAAGACTGCTTTCCGATGTCCAGGTCACGTTGGCTTATTTGAGTGGGTAGTCATGACTTTTGGCTTGAAGAATGCCGGTGCTACTTATCAGAGAGCAATGAATTTTATCTTCCATAAGTATATCGGCACAATAGTTGAAATCTACATTGATGACGTGGTGGTTAAGTCTGGAAGCTTCAAGAAGCATCTTGCCAATTTGCGGAAAATATTGGAGTGCACAAGGGAGCATGGGTTAAAGATGAATCCTAACAAGTGTGCATTTGGCGTATCGGTAGGGCAGTTTCTGGGTTTCATGGTGCATCAGAGAGGCATTGAAATCGGTAGAAAGTATATTGATGCAATTAACAAGGTAGTTGCTCCTACAAACAAGACTGAGTTGCAATCCTTGATCGGCAAGATTAATTTCATCAGGAGATTTATATCTAACTTGTCTGGTAAGATTAAGTCCTTTAGCCCTCTGTTAAGGTTGAAAGCCAATCAAGAATTTACATGGAAAGAAGAGCAGCAATCAGCCTTAGAGGAGATTAAGCAATACTTGGTAAATCCTCCAGTCTTGGTTCCACCTCAACACGGGAAGCCTTTCAGGTTATATTTGTCTGCCGATGACGGTGTTATCGGATTAGCCTTAATTCAAGAGTTTGAAGGGAAGGAACGTGTAATATATTACCTGAGCAGAAGATTGGTGGATGCTGAAACCAGGTATTCGGCCATAGAGAGATTGTGTTTATGTTTATATTTCTCTTTCATTAAATTAAGGCATTATTTACTATCGGCTGAATGCACTGTTGTCTGCAAAGATGATGTGGTCAAGTACATGTTGTCAATGCCGATTTTGAGTGGACGGATCGGAAAGTGGATTTTGGCACTGTCAGAGTTTGACCTGAGGTATGAATCGGCTAAGTCCGTTAAGGGTCAGGTAATGGCCGATTTTGTTACTCAGCATTGCAATATGGTGAGCTTTGATGAGATTGCTCCTTGGGCTTTATTCTTTGATGGGTCTACATGCAAGGATGGAGCAGGTATCGGTATTCTCTTGATTTCACCCCGAGGACAGAAGTATGAGATCTCGTTGCCGATTGTTGCTACTTCAACAAACAATCAGGCTGAGTACCAGGCTTTACTTAAGGGGTTAGAATTGCTCAGGGAAGTGCGTGCCGATGCTGTTGAAATCTTCGGTGACTCTATGTTGGTGATTAACCAATTGATCGGGACATATGAATGCCGAAGTGAAGTTTTGATTGCGGCCCATGAACGGTGTTTGCAGTTGTTAAAAGAGTTTAGAGAGTATCGCCTTGAGCACATTCCAAGGTTGCATAATGAAGAGGCCAATCGGTTGGCACAGAATGCTTCAGGGTATCAACCGATTCAAAAAGTCACGACATCGGTAACAGTTGCCGATGACTGGAAAAAGGAGATTGTCGATTACTTGATGGATCCATCTAGGAAAGTTGAAAGGCGTCTAAGGTTCCAAGCTACTAAATATGTGCTCCTTGACGATGAGTTGTATTATCGGACGATTGATGGAGTTTTGCTTAGATGTCTCGGCAAAGAGGAATTGAAAGAGTTGATGGGTGAGATCCATGAAGGTGTATGTGGAGCGCATCAATCGGCATTCAAAATGAAGTGGATGATTAGGCAGAATGGATATTATTGGTCGACAATCCTTGAAGATTGCTTCAACTATTTCAAAGGGTGTCAGGACTGTCAGAAGTTTGGTAATGTGCAAAGGGCGCCTGCATCGGCGATGAATCCTATAATCAAGCCTTGGCCGTTCAGAGGATGGGCTATTGATCTCATCGGCCAGATTTATCCGCTGTCGAGTAAATGACATAAGTTTATACTTGTTGCTACCGATTACTTCACCAAATGGGTTGAGGCAATTCCTTTGAAGAAGGTGACATCGGCAAACATGGTGGATTTCGTTAAAGAGCACATTGTTTACCGATTTGGTATTCCTCAGACTATTACTACCGATCAGGGAACCATGTTCACATCGGGAGAGTTTGATGAGTTTGCTGCTAGCATGGGTTTCAAGGCATTAAACTCTTCTCCTTATTATGCCCAAGCTAATGGTCAGGCTGAAGCTACTAATAAAGGGGTTATCAAGCTTATTAAGCGCAAGATTGAAGAGAACCCTAGAAGGTGGCATGTGGTGCTAAACGAGGCCTTATGGTCATATTGGATGGCTTGTCATGGTGCAACCAAAGTTTCGCCGTATCAGTTGGTCTATGGACACGATGCTGTCCTGCCTTGGGAAATCAAAACTGGTTCTAGGCGATTATCTTCTCAGGATCAACTAACGACCGATGATTACACTACTCTGATGAAAGATGAGTTAGAAGATTTGGCAGGTCATCGGTTGAGGGCATTGATTAGCATTGAAGAGAATAAGAAGAGGGTTGCCAGATGGTATGACAAGAAAGTAAAGGCAAAGGAGTTTGCCGATGGAGATTTGGTTTGGAAGTTGATTTTACCGATTGGGACTAAGAGCTCTAAATTTGGAAAGTGGTCCCCTAATTGGGAGGGTCCTTATCGGATAAAACAGTCTACTCCTGGTAATGCTTACATTTTGGAAACTCTCGAAGGAGTTGCGTTCTCTAGAGCGATCAACGGCAAATACTTAAAGAGGCACTGGGTATATGGGTGGATGCATAGTGCTCAGCTGAATGCCGATGAACGAAAAGTTATATAAGCATCGGTAAAAACAAACTGGCATTATATTACAAGTCAAAATCAAGTATCAGAGTTACATTCTTGCCGATACAACAAACAAATTACAGCAAAGAGTGGATGGCTGATATCGCACGCAAGCGAATTTGCTCTATTTCGTCCATCTCCTTGGCGTCGGCATCGGCAGAACCTCGACCGTCTTGATTTTCTTCTTCCACAGTATGGCTTGTCGGGCATTCTGGTCCCTTTCTTGCCGCAGGACTCTGACGGTGTCGGACAGCTGGGTTTTCTTTTGGTTGGCTGCGGTCAAAGCCTCCTCAACCTTTTGTAGCTCGGCTAGTAATTCCTCTTTCTTTGCCGATAACTGAACGATTTCTTGATTGAGGCCGTTGATGGAGATTTTTGCTTGGCCGATACCCTTATGCTTTTCATCGGCAATGTTTTTGAACTTAAGCTTCTCTTCCTCGCTCGTGGATTGAGCGACCCTATCGGCAATGCGACGGGTAAGCTTCTGATACTGGATCTGCTTGATGTCGAGGAAGGTTGCCTGGAGAAGGATTTCTGTCATATCGGCAGGGAGATGGCCTTGGATATCCTTGAAAACGATCCTTGCTGCCGATGAATCCTGAATGAGCTGGGATGTATCTTGTAGCAGCAAGGAAAGCAACTCTTCCAGCTTGGATTTGATCTCTGCCGATAAGGTTGGGACAGAACTCTCCTCCTCTTCATCGTCATCAGGGATGTTGACCACAAACGAGAACAGACTGTCGGCTTGGATGAGGCCTTGGCGTTCATCTTCATTCTAAGGATTTAGGCTGAAGGAGAAGAGACTGTTTGGAGAGTCTTGAGCCTGAAAACAGAGGTTAAAATATGCCAATCGGAAGATTGTACTGTGATCTTTAGGGTGATTGACTTACCATTTTTAAGCGGATCTCCTGCCTAGGACTTGGCATGTTGGATGGTCCAACTTCATCTTGGACATCGGCAACGGATGCCGATGATTGGGCCTCTGCCGGGGAAGCAGCCGACGCCGCCGGTGCTGGTGATGTTACTGCCGGCGTCGCTTCTGGTGTGTTGGCTGGTTCGTGTGGCGGCGATGCTGCTCTCTCATCGGGAGCTTCGGCTGACGGTGGCGATGCCGATACCGCCTCCGCTGCCACAGTGGGTGTTGTCTCCTCATCGGGGGGTCTGGCCGACGGTGCCGATGCCGATGCCGCCTCAGTTGCTGCAGCAGTTGCCGTCTCTTGATCGGGGACATCATCCATCGGTTGATCCGAGACCGGAGCCAATAAAGGATCCGCCGATGATGCGTCGGCAGTTGGTTGTGCAACTGAAGCCGAGGGCGGTCCTGCTAGTGGCGCATCGACAGTTGATGGTGCGATTGGGGCCGATGGCGAAGACGGAGGAGCCAGTCTCAGGCGCCTCTTTTTTGTTGGTGCAGCAGCAGGGGAGCCAACCCGTTTTGATGAAGACCGAGGGGCATCGGCAGCTGGGCTGGAAGGTGTTTGTCTGCTGGAAGCAGATGCCGATGACCACAGTGCCTGAAAAGTATAAAACAAGTTATACAAAATAGAATGTTGCCGATGAAATAGTATGTAATCGGTACGGGTAAAGATGAGTTTACTGCATAAACCCGCGTCAGGGCAACAGCAGCGGCCGATGTAGCCTTGGCTTTTGTAGGTGTTGGCGTAGGTACCTGTTGAGGCGTGAAGGCAGCCAGCGTCGGGGCTTTAGTGCCGATGATTGATATGGGGCCCATTATCCGAAGATTGAAGGGCCTGCCACTGTTGCTCGTTGTGGGGATCGGATCATCGGCCTATCAAGCGCAAAGGAGTTAAGTGCCGATGACAAAAGTAAAGTAATAAAGAATGCATCGGATAGAAGACTTACTGCGTCATCAGGGATGATGTGATCGGTGTCAATCCGGTGCCGATAGTAGTGTGATGACTTGGCGAATAGCTGGCACCTCCACTCTTGCCACCAAGACTTGTACACGTTCGTGATAAAGAAGGTTGGCGACCAGGAGGACAAGTCGATGTCTGCTATATCGGCATCGGGAGGGAGATTGACGACCTTGTTCCAGTCTAGAGCACTGGATATTGTCTGTCTGGGCTTCACTACTTTGGAGTAGCAGAGTTTGATCGGCAGTTGGCCAAATGCCAGTTGTCTCGCTGCTGCCGATGGGTAGTAGAACTCGTAGGATGGAGGGGCATTCTTCCCGGATCCGAAGATATTCACCGGAATTGCTCGGGGGGTGATGCTGGCCTTCATGATCGCTCGGTTCTCAGGCAGGTTCCCATCGTTCAGGTTGAACAGCAGCGGGAACTGATTGTGCTCATCGATATATGGCCACCAGGTCCATTCTGTGGAGGGGAGTCCGTTGTAAAACTTTTGGAAAAAGTAGCCGAAGTGCTCTGTATCAGCATCGGTACCTGGCAGCACTATAATAGCCTCTCCAAAATTAAGTGGAGGGCGAGTTGCCGATTCATCATCCCTATATCGGTAATCTTCCGATATATCCCTCGGGAATTGTTGGGCAAACAGATCAAACTGGAGGGCCCTATGCATGTGTGCGTTCAGCCACATAATGACAAACCACCAGGGGCCCCGAGATTGCCGATGGGTTCTCCTAGCTGTAGCTTCTGGGATACTTGATGTAGCAAACGGTATACTGACCCAAGAAGGTACCTGCCTAAAGGAAGCCTTGTTACATCGGCAAGTAGCTCAGCCGCTGGGAGGTGCATGGTGGTCGGGCCGACGGTTTTGCCGCAGAAGATGAACTTCTCCAACCACATGTTCAAGAAAGTGGCGTGCTCCCGTTGGTTTACCGATCCGGTTTTCTGGTTCTCATTGATGTAACCCGTCCAACCGCCGATGTTCCGGGTGTTCACCTTGTACTCGGCTTTTCTGTTGAAAAGGGTGAAGGTATCGGCAGAAGTGATGTCTAAGCCGGTCAACATGTGGACATCGGCAAGGGTCGGGGTGGCTGGTCCATGCCTGAAGAGGAAGGCGTTCATGCTATTGGACCAGAAGTATGAGGCTGCCATCAACAGATTCTCGTTCTTTTCCATATCGGCGATTGAAATCTTGATACACTGATCCAGGCTGCGTTCTTGCCAGTAAACTTGTTGTGCTCTAGCTACTCTAAGGTACCAATTCTTCCAACCCTTGGTAGGCTTGGGCCATGAGCGGAAGGCGTCCTTCCACAGTCCTAGACCGAAGCACTCGGATCTGAATGGTACCCGGTTGGTTTCTGCATTGATGATGAAGGTGGGGTCTGGATTGCCCATGGGGCCTAAGCATCTTAGGTTGGAATCAGCAAGTGGGATCACCATCTTGTTGTACAATTCCTAGGGTTTAATGAAAACAATGGGACGAATAAGAAAACAATGGAGATAAATCCAAATTTATGCGAGAAAAAGGACCAGCACAAGGTTGGATTAGGAGGAGAATAAGTCTTACCTTTGGGATGTCGACTTGGATTGCCATTGAAGTCGAAGGAGTGCTTGCGGTTCGTCCTTGGATTGTGGGGAGGGACTGTTACTCGAGTTCGTGTTCTTCGGAGGCGCCGGAGGTTGAAGACGAAGGCAGGGAGTGTAAAAGTGAAAATGGGCTCGGGTAAAAAGTAGTGTGGATCCCAGTAACTTTTATAAGCCTGCTCAGGGGCATTTTGGGGTTCTGTTTCACATTGTGCAGGAATGTGGAGAGGCCCGCGATAGATACGCGCGGTGATCGAGGTGGTCTGCAGCTGTTTGTGCTACAATCGAGGGATTTTAATATTAAATTGCAGTTCCACACACGGAGATCGAGGAAACTGTACATTTATCTCGAAGGTAACGGCTACAGCAACGGCTACAGTAGAGAGAATTTCGGCACGCAAAGTACTATACGCTCCGAAACTGGGGGGCATGTGTTGACACCGTTTTTCAGCACGTGTCAAATGAGCTAAGGCTTGACTGGTCGACAGACGTCTTCCATCGGCATCGGGAAAGCATAGCCAGTAATACCGATGGGAATATGCTGCGGGAAGATTAAGTGTATTGCCGATGAAGAGTGGATGCCGATTGCCGATGAGAAGCTGATGCTGATGGAGAGTGGTTGCCGATTGCCGATAAGTTGGTGAAGATAGTTATCGGTACAAAGTTGCTAATCGGGAAGTATTACCGATGCCGATGGGCATGAGGTGCCGATAGAGTGACTTAGCGCTTGGCGTCAGCAGAAGACTGCTGGTGGTCAAAGAAAGAAGTCGCAGATTAAAGGGATGTGCTGATGGAAAGTTTCTATCGAAAGGAAGACATAAGGAAACTGGTGATTTTATACCAGTATTATTATAGCAGTTTGAGTCTGACTCTTGCATGAGTCGTTTGTTTTCCTTTAAAATAGGTGTGTTTGTTTAGGAAAATAATATTATTATTTTAGATCCGACTCCTGCGCGAGTCAGTTTCCTTAAAATTAGGAGTTTGTTTTAGGAAGGATACGTATTGTGTCTTTGTACAACTCTCCATGCGGGAGTATAAATATGTGCCCAAGGGTCACGAAAAATATATCAATCCAATATCAAACAAACCAATTTTATATTTATTCTACTTTTTATTGCAATTTACCCTTTTTGCATTAGTTTTAGCTTATCAACGAGCTCTTTCAAGCTTCGACGGGCTGCATCACCTTGATCCCGCTGCTCACCACAAGCACGGGAGCTCGTCGGGCGACGCCTAGCCGTCTAGGAGGCTTCACCTCCAAGAGTAACAAATGCGCAATGAAGATCGACAAAGCCCAACAAGTGCTCAAGGTTTGGTTAGCTCTAATCTGCTCTCTAGCTCTTACTCACACAGCCCCAACACTTAATCAATCACTAAGCACTTCAATCTCATAAAGAGAGGGTTGGGGAAAGCTCTCAAGTGGCTTTGGAAGGATTGGGAAGTTCTGGAGCTTCAGCAACCTCACCAGGAGGCGTGGGATGGGTATATATACCCACCCCACTCAATCCAGCCATTAGAATTCGAAAACTAGCCGTTGTGGTTGTTCGAGGGCGGCACTGCCGCCCTCCCACAGACTGCAAAAGTCACCCCACCGAAACAGCCATAACTTTTGACTTGGGACTTCGTTTTCAGTGATCTTGGACATTTCGGAAAGCTTGTTTCGAGGGTTATCCATCCCAACAGAGAACAAGTCCAAGATAAACAAGTGCAGGTGCAGTTCTAAGTGTTTCTCTCATGTTAGCACTTCGGTTTAGTTAGTTTGAGCACTTGAGACTTGTTGACACCGTTTTTTAGCACGTGTCAAATGAGCTAAGGCTTGACTGGTCAGCGGCCGTTCTCCATCGGCATCGGGAAATCGTGAGCCAGTATTGCCGATGGGAATATGCTGCAGGAAGACTAAGTGTGTTGCAGATGGAGGCTGGAGGTTTCGGATGTTGTCGATACCGATTGCCGACAAGGTTAATTAGTCAAGTCGCCTAGGTTGTAAAGTTGCTGTTGCCGATTGCCGATGAGGAGACGTTGCCGATTGCCGACAAAGGGGTATTGCCGATTGCCAATGAGGAGACATTGTCGACTGCCGATGAAGAGACATTGCCGATTGCCGATGAAGGGTGGTTGCCGATTGCCGATAGGTTGGTGAAGACAGTTACCAGTACAAGTGACCGATCGGGAAATATTACCGGTGCCGATAGGCACAGGGTGCCGATGAGTACAGGATGACTTAGCGCTTGATGTCAGCAGGGGACTACCGTTGGCCAAAAAAGGAAGTCGCGGGTTGAAGGGATCTGCCGATGGAAAGTGTACATCGAAGGAGAGCCATAAGGAAACTGGTGATTTTATACCAGTATTATTATAGTAGTTTGAGTCCGACTCTTGCATGAGTCATTTGTTTTCCTTTAAAATAGGTATGTTTGTTTAGGAAAATAATATTGTTGTTTTAGATCCGACTCCTGCGCGAGTCAGTTTCCTTAAAGTTAGGGGTTTGTTTTAAGAAGGATACGAGTCGTGTCTTTGTACAACTCTCCATGCGGGAGTATAAATATGTGCCCGAGGGCTACGTGTACAATCAATCCAATATCAAACAAACCAATTTTATTCTTATTCTACTTTTTATTGCAATTTATCCTTTTTTGCATTAGTTATAGCTTATCAACGAGTTCTTCAAGCTTCGACGGGCTGCATCACCTTGATCTCCGTCAAATCCTTGCAAGTTCCGCGTGGGAGTACCTCTGAGCTTTGGCATCCGGGCGCATCGTTGTTGCCTCGTTCAGCTCTGCTCTAGTTATCCTGATCAAGCCTCAATCCTAGCATCCGGGCGCATCGCCGTTGTTTGGATTGGATCTTGTTCTAGTTATCGTCCTTGTCGATTAACTGGTCAAATCGACTGGCACGCCTCCGGATATCGAATTTCGGGTATAAGCCCGAGGTGTTCGCAGATCCTGACGCTTTTTGTGTCAACACCTCTTTTGGCAAGCTCGGTGGGACCCGATTGTATAAATTATATATATATCATGACTAATCCAAGGAGTGTCATTGAAGTCTCCACAGCAGATCTGACAGATCATCAGAAGAAGGCTACGGAGCAGGCAATGGAGGAGTACAAGCGGTTATATCTCAAATCCTTCAGCCTGAACAGAATCGGCGAAGCAGTCCAGAAGCAAGATCCGTCGTCGCCGCGGCAAGTCACTTTCGACGCCGATCCTGGTAAAATACAAGAGATGGTTAATTCTGCATTCAATAATGTATTAATTAGCCAATCCAATGTGTTGTCCGATGCTGTATACGATGCCATTAAGCAAACTTGCAAGGGAGGACAGGCACCATATTATGTTGGTCCGGAGTGTCGTCAACTCGGATCGGCATCTATTGCGATTCCATCGGCGGTTCCAAAGGTGTCCGCACCAATTATGAGCCGATCTGCCGATGAGATCACGCCACCAAGATTGAGCCCAGCAAGCACTACTCAGGTGAACACAAATCTGGTGGCTTCAACAATGTCTGGACCTGTGATCCAGAATCAGCCAACTTCTGCCAACTCGTCGGGATGCGGTATATCTCCAAGTCTATCTGCTGATTCCGGATTGGTCCAAGATAACCATGCGGGGTGAAAAGTTCCCATGGCATCGGCAACACCTGTACCGCCGATGGTTCCAATGATGCATTATGCTATAACTTCTCCAACGGTGCAGCTGCCAACAGGGAATCTGCAAACGGCAGTACCCAGAGTGTCGTACGCCCAATCATAGGCAAGTCGCTTGCCGATACAACAAGGCCCAGTAGCTGCAAGTCAATCCATGGTGGCGATGAATTACCCGGCGCCACAAGAGCAAGCATCAGCCGGTTATCGGCTATCAGCAAATTCTTGGCCGATGCAACAAGGTATGTCGATTGCCAATCAATCTGTATCGGCAATGACTGCTCAAGTTGTGGTACCCGCGAGTCAAAGCGATCATTCAAGGGTACAAGAACGACAAGCGCCTGCCGGTTATCAGCCATCGGCAAATTCTTGGCCGATGCAACAAGGTATGCCGATTGCCAATCAACCTGTATCGGCAATGACTGCTCAAGTTGTGGTACCCGCGAGTCAAAGCGATCATTCAAGGGTACAAGAACGACAAGCACCTGTCGGTTATCAGCCATCGGCAAATTCTTGGCCGATGCAACAAGGTATGTCGAGCGTCAATCAGCCTACATCGGCAATGGCTGCTCAGCCTATGGCACCTGCAAATCAAAGCTATCATCCGAAGGTACAAGGGTTGCAAGAGTCAGCTGGTTAACAGTCATCGGTAAGTCACGTGCCGATGACACCTAATGTAGGTTGGATCGGTCAATTGCCAATTCAGCAGCAATATGTGCAGCCTGAGCACCAAGTGGTAGGAGTTCCGCAGCGTCATCCAGCGAGTCTTCAGAATGAAGTATCGGTATATCAACCGATAAGTACTACGCTGCAATACTCGCAAATGAGTGTGTACAATGAGACGTCGGTACAGCAACCGATGAATGTAACGCCACAACACAAACCAGCAACTGTGCAAAATGGCCCATCGGCAACGCAGCCGATGCATAGGGTTCTAATGACTGGTACTGTGCATGCGCCAATTATTTCAAGTACTTTGACGTCAAGACCTGAAGAAATACATCAACCCACTCAGCCAGTAGACGTTCAGAGCTGCCCATCGGTTAACCAGCTGATGTATAATATTCAACAGACTAATGCTGCAGATGTGTCGATTGCTCCGGCCTGTTCATCACAAACATATGAGGAGATGCATCAACCTGCTCCACCGGTTAACGAGTCTGTGCATCGGCGAGATCCAGACACAAAGGTGCCTTCGGACGAGAAAGTGGAGGCTTCAGATTCGGACGAAGAGCCGAGTATCAGCGTCCCTGAATTAGAGAAGTTCACCTTTGATATCATAGAGGCCGATCGGGACGTTGAATCATTCGAGCCCAAAGCGACTTGGAGCGCAAAGGTGCTCTTCGTTGGACAAGGAGACTCCGAGTCAAGTGAGGAGGTGAACGTCGGCACTGTTGAATGGGTGAAAGATGAGGAGTCGGTACCTGGTGCGCTCGGCCAGAAAAGGACTGGAAAGTTCACCTTCGATGTCGCGAAGGCCGATGGGATATTTGACCTTTTGCTTCAGGAAGGGCGAATTAAGTTAGCCCTTAATCAGGTAATTCCATCGGCCGAGGAACTCAAGAAGACCAGGTACTGTAAGTGGCACAATGCAACTTCTCATAGTACCAATGACTGCAAACTATTCAGGCAGCAATTGCAGTCAGAGATTGACTCTGGACGAATCAAATTTGAAAATTCTAAAGTCCAAAAGCCGATGAAAATTGATCAGCGCCCGTTTCCAAATAATATGGTGGAAGCCGGTGGAAAGACTAAGGTGCTGATATCGGACGCTGCCAGGAAAAGTGCATCGGTAGATCCTGATCATCAAGTGGCCGAACACGATGTAGAAAAGTTTGCCGATGACAGGAAGGGCAAGAAGGTGGTCGATGAAGGTAGCAGTGCCAGAAGGGCTCCCAGTGTTGTGATCACGCACAGACGGCCAAGGCAAGAGTATCGGCAATCGCAAAAGGAGCGATATCGGCAAGAAGAAGAACATCAAGAATGGCTTCGGCAGAGGGACCACTGGAGGTGCCCCTTCTTCATTTACTGTTGGGAAGAAGGCATTAAGCAACCTACTGCCGATAACTGTCCTGAATGCAACGGGTACTACACTGCTAATCGGTTAGGTAAGAAACCTTGTTTTGATGATCGAGCATCCAGGTACGTCAAGCCGCTCAGAAAGAAGAAATCGGCACACAGCCGACTAGGCGGCAAGTTCACTGCACGTCACAGGCTTGGCAGACGGGTTGATCAGGAGGAGAGTGAGGAGATAACCATGGCGAGAGCGCCCGATGAGGAAGCACTCTCCAAAGATTCAAACATCGGAAGAAGTGTCGATGTGAGTAATGGGAGGCAGCACCAGCCTATCTGGAAAACCAAACTCCCTCAGTGGTGCCCTAAGGGTCTAACAAAGACCCAGAAAAGACGAGTTCAGCGCGAGCGCCGAAATAACTTATATGATGGTGAGATTCCTTCACGGGAGAAGCAGTGGAGGCCAAAGCGCAAGGATGGAGATCCATCGGCAAATGTCAATATATTGCCGATGAAGTAACTAGAGTCGGTAATCTTGGACATCTTGACTTGGGAGCAGCATTCGGCAAACTCTGGCAATTCCGATTATTATATTTTGGGGCACCGGCCGGTTGAGTAAACGGCTTGTGTATTAAAAACGGCACTGCCGGTGAATTTGTTAACTACCAGAGGAAAGCAGTTGTAAGAATGATTCTGTCGTGCTTACGTGCAATAATTAAGTATGTGGTGCAGGTATTTTAGAGGAGGTTTCTCCTTGTACTTTCGTTGGTGGGTCTATCGGCATTGTCCTAATTCTGTTCCGATGGAAGCACGAAACCTCGTTGTCGATTATTGCTACAATCGGGCTGAATACCGGGCTCCGCTGAAGGTTGGATTACGCAGGGAGGATTTTAGCTGATTTTGTAAGTTATGGTGTCGGTTATGGTTGCCGATAACTAAGTGAAAGAATTTACCGATGGTACTATGGTATGGAGGTTGATTTTACCGATTGGAACTAAGTTCTAGGCTTGGAAAATGGTTTCCTAATCAGGTCCTTATCGGATAAGACAGTCTGCTCCCAGCAATGCGTACATTCCAGAAACTCTCGGAGGAGTTGATGTATAGCGTGCTCGTTTGAATGCCGATGAAATGAAAGTTATAATACATCGGTAACAGTGTATCGACATTATATTACAGAGCAAAATCGAGTATCAATATCGCATTTGCCGATATGACAGAATTTAACAAGTTACAACAGGGAGTGGATAACTGATATCGCGCACAGGCGGATTTGTTCTATCTCCTCTATCTCCCTAGCATCTTCATCGGCAGATCCTTCAACCGACTTGATCTTTTTCTTTAGTACGATGGCTTGTCGGGCATTACTGTCCCTCTCTTGTCATAGAGCTTTGATGGTGTCGGGAAGTTGAGCTCTCTTCTGGCTGACTGCATTCAAAGATTCTTCAACCTTTCTCAGCTCAGCTTGCAGCTCTTCCTTTCTTGCCGATAGCTGGATGAAAGCCTGTTTAAGCTCAGTGCCAGAAGCTTCTACTTGGTCGATGTTCTTGTGCTTCTCATCGGCAGTTTGCTTCAACTTAAGCATTTCCTCCATAAGCTTCAATTGAGCATTCCTATTGGCGATACGGCTTGAGACCCGTTGGTATTGGAGTCGGCGACTCTCAAGGAAGGCTGCTTGAAGGAGGATCTCCTCTGCGTCGGCAGGTAGTTGGCCTTGGAGATCCTTGAAGACTGTCCTTGCTGCGTTTGAATCTTGGACGAGTTGTGATGTATCTTGTTGCAGCAAGGAAAGCAGTGCTTCAAGTTTGGATTTGACCGCCGCCGATAGAGCTGGGGCAGAGCTTTCTTCCTCCTCATCGTCATCGGGAATGTCGATGGCAAAGGAGAATAAACTGTCGGCTCGAATGGGGCCTTCTTGGTGCTCCTCCTCGTCCTGAGGGTTGATGCCGAAGGAGAATAGGCTGTCTGGGGAGTCCTGGGCCTGAGAATGAAGAAGTTAAAGTGTGCCGATCATGAAGCTATACTATGAATTTTTAGGTGACCAACTTACCATCTTGAATTGGATTTCTTGCCTGAGACTTGGCATGTTGGAGGGTCCAGCCTCATCTTGGAAATCGGCAGCAGTTGCCGATGAATGAGCTTTTGTTGCTGGAGTTGTTGGTGTTGGTGTTGTTGTTGGCATTGCTTCCAATGTAGTAGCTGGCTCCCTTGGTGGCGACACCGCTCTTTCATTGGGAATCTCGGCTAGTGAAGGCGCCGATGCCGATGTCGCCGCAGCTGCTGCAGCCAAGTGGAGTTGTCCCTTGGTTAGGGTTTTCATCTGGTGTAGGCGCTGGTGCCGATACTGATGCCGTTGGTTCCTGTGGTAGCGATGCCATACTCTCATCGGGGATTTCGGCTGGTACCGATGCCGATGTCGCCTCCGCTGCTGCAGCGGGAGTTGTCTCCTGATCGGGAACGTCGTCTAGTGGATGATCGGGAATCGGAGCCGTCGACGGTCCTACCGATGGTGCATCGGTGGCTAGTGATGCAGCTGGAGCCGATGGCGAAGATGGGGAAGCCAGCCTCAGACGCCTTCTCTTCCTTGGCGCGGCAGTGGAAGATCCGACCCGTTTCGACGAAGACTGGGGGGCATCGGCAGCCGGACTTGAAGGTGCTTGTCTACTTGGAGCATCTGCCAATGACCTCATAGTCTGAAAATATAATGCAAGTTATACAAAATAAAATGTTGCCGATGAGATATTATGTAATCAGCGTGAGTGGAGATGAGTTTACTGCAAACACCCACATCAGGGCAGCAGCAGCGGTCGATGTAGCCTTGGCTTTTGCAAGTGTCGGTGTAGGTACCTGTTGAGGAGTGAAGGCAGCTAGCGTGGGGGCCTTGTTGTCGATGAGTGATACAGGACTCATCATCCGAAGATTGAAGGGCTTGCCACTCCTGTTCATCGGGGGAATTGGATCATCAACCTGTTGAGTATAAAAGGGTCAGATGCCGATGATAAGAATGAAGTAATGAGGAATGCATCGGAATAAAAACTTACCGCATCGTCAGGGATGATGTGATTGGCGTCAATTATATTCCGATAGTAGTGCGATGACATGGCGAACAATTGACACCTCCATTCTTGCCACCAAGACTTGTACTCATTTGTGATGAAGGAGGTTGGTGACCAGGAAGACAAGTCAAGGTCCGACACATCGGCACTGGGAGGAAGATTGACGACTTTATTCCAATCTAGAGCGCTGGAGATTGTCTGCCTAGGCTTCACCACCTTAGAGTAGCAGAGCTTAATCGGTAGTTGGCCAAAGGCTAGTTGTCTCGCCGCTGCCGATGGGTAATAGAATTCGAACGATGGAGGAGCATTCTTCCCGGATCCGAAGATGTTGACTGGGATAGCACGGGGAACAATACTGACCTTCATAATTATTTGATTCTTAGGCACATTCCATCGGTAAGGTTGAATAGCAGTGGGAATCGGTTATCTTCGTCGGCATATGGCCACCAGAGCCATTCTGTGGCAGGAATTCCATTATAAAACTTCTGAAAGAATAGACCGAATTGCTCTGCATCGGCATCGGTCCCTGGCAGCACTATAGTGGCCTCTCCGAAGTTGAGTGGAGGGCGAGTTACCGATTCATCATCCCTACACTGATGATCTTCCAATATGTCTCTCGGGAATCGTTGAGCGAACAAGTCGAACTGAAGCGCTTTCTGCATTTGTGCGTTCAGCCACATGTTGATAAACCACCAAGGACCTCCAAGGTTGCCAATGTGCTCACCTAGCAGTAACTTCTGGGATACTTGATGGAGAAGGCGATATACCGATCCTAGAAGATATCTGCCTAGGGGAAGTCTTGTCCCATCGGCAAGTAGCTCAGCTGCTGGGAGATGCATGGTAGTAGGTCCAACTGCCCTGCCGCAGAAGATGAACTTTTCTAACCACATATTCAGGAAAGTGGCATGCTCCCTTTGGTTTACGGATCCTGTCTTCTGGTACTCATGAATATAGCCTGTCCAGCCACCGATGTTCCGAGTGTTCACTTTGTACTCGGCTTTCCTATTGAATAAGGTGAAGGTATCGGCAGAGGACACATCCAGACCGGTCAACATGTGGACATCGGCAAGGGTAGGGGTGGCTGGTCCATGTCGGAACAGGAAGGCATTCATAGTGTCAGACTAGAAGTAGGAGGCAGCTATCAGCATATTCTCATTTCTCTCCATATCGGCAATGGAAAGTCTGATGCACTGATCCAAACTGCGCTCTTGCCAATAGATTTGCTGCGTCCTAGCAACCCTAAGGTACTAGTTCTTCCACCCTTTGGTGGGCTTGGGCCATGATCGGAAAACATCCTTCCATAATCCTAAACCAAAGCATCCAGATCTAAAAGGGATCCGGTTGGTTTCCGCGTTGATCAGATAACTGGGATCAGGATTCCCCATTGGGCCTAAGCAAGTAAAGCTGGACTGTTTGAGAGGGATCACTACCTTGTTGTACAGTTCCTAGGGTTCGAAGAAAAGAAAGGAATGAATCATAAAAGAAACAGAGAGGATTCTAGATTCGTGCAGAAAAGAACCGGCAGGAGATTGGATGAGGAAGAAAGAAGATTTTACCTTGGGGATGTCGACTTGGATCGCCATTGGAGTTGAAGAGTGCTTGCGGTTCGTCCTTGGAATGGGGAAGGAACTATTGCTTGAGCTCGGGTTCTTCGGAGGCATCGCCGGAGGTTGAAGACGAAGGCAGAGAGGATGAAAGTAAAAATGAACTCGGGTAAAAAGCAGATTGGATCCCGGTGACTTTATAAGCTTACTCGGGGGTATTTTGGGGTTTCGGTTCACACTGCGCAGGAATGTGGAGAGGTCCGCGGTACATGCACGCGATGATCGAGGGGATTTGCAATTGTTTGTGCTACAATCAAGGGATTTTATTATTAAATTGCGGTTCCACGCACGGGGATCGAGGAAACTGTGTATTTATCTCGAAGGGAACGGCTACAACAATGGCTACAGTAGAGAGAATTTCGGCACGTAATATTATACGCTCCGAAACTAGGGGGCATGTGTTGACACCATTTTTTAGCACGTGTCAAATGAGCTAAGGCTTGACTGGTCAGCGGCCGTTCTCCATCGGCATCGGGAAATCGTGAGCCAGTATTGCCGATGGGAATATGCTCCAGGAAGACTAAGTGTGTTGCCGATGGAGGCTGGAGGTTTCGGATGTTGTCGATACCGATTGCCGATAAGGTTAATTAGTCAAGTCGCCTGGGTTGTAAAGTTGTTGTTGCCGATTGCCGATGAGGAGACGTTGCCGATTGCCGACAAAGGGGTATTGCCGATTGCCAATGAGGAGACATTGCCGACTGCCGATGAAGAGACATTGCCGATTGCCGATGAAGGGTGCTTGCCGATTGCCGATAGGTTGGTGAAGACAGTTAACAGTACAAGTGGCCGATCGGGAAATATTACCGGTGCCGATAGGCACAGGGTGCCGATGAGTACAGGATGACTTAGCGCTTGATGTCAGCAGGGGACTACCGTTGGCCAAAAAAGGAAGTCACGGGTTGAAGGGATCTGCCGATGGAAAGTGTACATCGAAGGAGAGTCATAAGGAAACTGGTGATTTTATACCAGTATTATTATAGTAGTTTGAGTCCGACTCTTGCATGAGTCATTTGTTTTCCTTTAAAATAGGTATGTTTGTTTAGAAAAATAATATTGTTGTTTTAGATCCGACTCCTGCGCGAGTCAGTTTCCTTAAAGTTAGGGGTTTGTTTTAAGAAGGATACGGGTCGTGTCTTTGTACAACTCTCCATGCGGGAGTATAAATATGTGCCCGAGGGCTACGTGTACAATCAATCCAATATCAAACAAACCAATTTTATTCTTATTCTACTTTTTATTGCAATTTATCCTTTTTTTCATTAGTTATAGCTTATCAACGAGTTCTTCAAGCTTCGACGGGCTGCATCACCTTGATCTTCGTCAAATCCTTGCAAGTTCCGCGTGGGAGTACCTCTCAGCTTTGGCATCCGGGTGCATCGCTGTTGCCTCGTTCAGCTCTGCTCTAGTTATCCTGATCAAGCCTCAATCCTAGCATCCGGGCGCATCGTCGTTGTCTGGATTGGATCTTGTTCTAGTTATCCTCCTTGTCGATTAACTGGTCAAATCGACTGGCACGCCTCTGGATATCGAATTTCAGGTATAAGCCCGAGGTGTTCGCAGATCCTGACGCTTTTTGTGTCAACAAGACTTGTCTATCATTCGTATTGCATCCCCTTGATAGTACGGCATACCTATACTCAAGATCAATGGAAAATAACTATTTTAACCACTTGAGTTCTCAATGTCTTCTTATGCCATTTCTTCTCAATATTGCTTCATAGGGGTTGCAATCAACTTTGTCTCTTCTCTTGAGCAAATATACCTTGAGCATGTGACTTGAACCATTTCCATACATGTTAGATCAACTCATGGCTTCAAGTCACTTCTAATGATTTGATCCTCAACACAAGATGACTTCTCATAGCTTGATTAGTACCTTGACTCAATGCAAGTAATCTCTTCTTCACCTTAGTCATGGTAACTCGGTTAGAGCCTTTGCTTACCCTTCACCTCCGCTTAGTACCTCAAAGATCTTTCCTTGCTATCTTCACCTTATCAAGCCATACTCAAGTCACATCATATCAAGCATCCATTGAATAGCCATTTCTTCACTATTGTGATCCTTGCTTGAATATCTTCTAGATATAAATGTTGAGATCAATCAAGCTTCAGTTTGACTCACATAGAGACATATATGGATCAATATCAATATGGTCAAGCCAATTCACTATTCCTTATATCCTCTACATTTTGGCTTGACACTCAACACTTATTGTTCATGTAAAGCAACCCATTGTAGAGACCAATCCAAAACTATCAACTCATGTCTCATTTGTCATTTGTCAAGTATGCTTGCTTTCACATGATACTATGATATACCACAACATAGAAGCCATTTCGTTGATTCCATTTGCATTGTTGTATTTTGCTTGAACTAGATTATTTCCATGATCTTCCAATACAACAATATACAATTTGGCCTTCATTCAACACTATGTGGAATACCATCAAGTTTGCTTTTCTTGTTGAACCTTTGATACACTTAGCAAACTTGTTAGACCTTTAATTGTGTTGTCACTCAATTCACCAAAACCCACTAAAGGGCTAGATGCACTTTCAATCTCCCCCTTTTTGGTGATTGATGACAACACAATTAAAGCTTACAAAAGATTGATAAACATTAAGATTTTGAATCCTAAGATATAGTGAGCTCCCCTAAATGTGTGCATAGAATGGAATTCAAATTTTGGCCTCAAATGCCAAATGCACATATTTAATATGAACTGTGAGAACTCATTTATATCTTAGCATTCATGGGGTGCAAGGTGTAACATGATAACCATGATGCTCATGACAGATCATGCACTCAAAGATTGTTGACCAACAGAGGGCGGCACTGCCGCACCCAAAGGGCGGCACTACCGTCTTGCTAAATCAGCACAGATTAAACAAGCATCACTCAAGGCATGAAAGTCACACACTAGCATAAACATTCCTTACACACACCACACAAATTTAAAAAATCTTATATGCCTCTCTTTTACCCCTTTACATCCACATATCAATCTTTCCTCCCTCACAATATTTCTCCCCCTTTGGCATTAATCTTCAAAAAGGATCTCTCTACCAAAGGAAGAAATCATGCTAGGCAAGTGAGGGCAAGAGGTAGGTAAAAGTTTCGCATACAAGATTTCTCTCCTATGTTTTCTACCAAACAAAGTATCCAACAAATTAAGTCAAGATTCTTGAGAAGTTAGCATATTTGGCTCATACCTGACTTAGATGAGACTAACTCATGACAGTACCACAAGAGGCATCAACCAATTATCTAACTCATTCTCTAATCGTCACCACAAGAACAAACTCATGGTGTGGCTCAAATTATTGCATACACATGCACAAACTAGCATGTAAGGGCGTAGATGCACAAAGGTAATACAAGAGTTCATGGAGTGATATACCTTTCTTCTAAGCCTTATAATCTCCATCATGATGATTATTTTGAATTTAGTGCTTTGATAGGCTTGACACTTGTTTAAGCAAACAGATCTCATTTGTGTCCATCTCTCTTTATCATCATCTTGAAGGAAATATCACAAACTTGTGCTTGATTTCAGTTGAGAGTCCATTGCTAGCTCTTGTTATAATTTTGAGATACCAATTGAAGACATATTTCTTGATATATCAAATTGAAAGATTGTCCATCAATACTAATTGAAGTATGATCTTCATAGTATGACACCAATTGAAGGAATCTTCCCAAGTTGATGTCAATTGGAATGGATGCTTGTATCTCATAATGTCACATAGATATCGCCTAGTAAATGCTTACAAAAACAAGAGATGGCATTAAATTGCACAAGCTAGAGTTTCACAACTAGTGACCATTTTGGATGTGGAAGGCATGTAGATCACTAATTGCAAAACCTCATAACATAGACCAAGTTCCCCCTTTTTGATAGTGCATACATATATGTGGAAGACAAGAACATATGCACTTTTAGTCATTTAAGTCCAAACAAGGGAATTTAAGCTATATTATGGAGAGTAGCTACTAACAAGATAAAATTATAATCCAAATGAATATGCGAGACAAGTTTACCAATTTGGATTGAGTTAGTGTAGCATACTCATGAGAAACTCATTCTCACCGATAGACTATACAAATTTACTAGAAGAAAAGGTTAGTCTCAAAGACACAAGACATAGAATGGGCTCCCCCTTAATATGTGCATCAAGTACTCAAATTACTTGTGAAATGCACTTGAATCAGTTCAAGAGTCTAGAGGAGTTCATCCTATATCTTGGTCAAGGCATGATAAAATTGTAACAATGGAACTTATGCCAAAGAGAACATACTATCACCAAGATAGATATATCATCATTTTAATATGACCATCATAAGTGAGAATTAATGATTTGGGTGGTCATAGTTGTCACTTGAAGAAATGAGGTGAAATAGAGCTTTCATGATCATCCAAGATCTATATTAGGTTCCTAGTTCTTTCTTTACCTAAAGCAACTCACATAGAGAGCAAACAGGTAAAATTCATAAAACTTGCAAATTGTGAACTAGGAGTTACCACTTTTTGTTGATAAGATCCTGGGTAATCAATGTGATGGATCATGAGCCCTTGATGAGCTATATAGTGGAGAACTAACAATGAAAGTCCACAATTCAATTATTTTCTCCAACTCATTGAAATTTGGTTCCACCAAGGATTAGGGCATCCAAAACTAAACCGAGAGCACTTAGTTTATAAAGACCAAGACATGCAAGAATAATTTTGAAGAACCCAAGTAATCATATGAATTTTCCATCCTCTTTTGGTGTTCTTTCTCCAATGTGTGTGACTACTCAAGATGAACTTGAAGGGAATCATTAGTCCCACAAGATATAGCCTAAACTCCCCCTCAATAGTTGCACACAAGAATACACAAAGTACACACATGCACATTATCAATAGGAGGTCAAGGGATAAGTTTACACTTCATTCCAACTGAACACAAACTCCTTCAAGCTGCATACAATCCAATTAGTTTCAGTTTGTTCCAACTAGTTCAATTACCTTCTGCTACTTGTAATCTGAGTGCAACTGATTTGGATCCATGTGTGAGTAATTTCTTTTCATTGACACTCACTTAGAACAAACTGATGTTTCTATTTTTCAAATGATTCTTCATGACCAACTTGAGAGCAAATTGAACTTTGTTGTTATAATGCAATCCAATTTCATATAGTCAGTTTTCAGAATCTGTCCTCCTTGGAGAAAAATCTATATCTCTCAGACCACAAGTCCAATATGCATGAAATTTGGTAGAGATGTGAATACATGAGTTCTATAACTTCTGTAAAAATTTCAACTCATTTGGACTTCATTTGTTCTATCAAATCAATTTTCTACCAACTGCCAAAGTCTGAAAAACACTAAGTTTCAGATTTTGTCTTCATTTGAGAAAACTCAATATATCTCAGACCACTAGTCCAATAAGCATGAAATTTGGTAGAGATGTGTATATAGGAGTCCAATAACTCATGTGAAAGTGTTATCTCATTTAGACACAATTTGATCAGTCAAATCTATTTTCTACCAGTCAGCTAAAGTCTGAAACTCACTCAGTTTTCAGCTTTTGTCCACCTCAGAGAAAACTTCATATCTCACAGAATATTGATCCACTATATATGAAATTTGGTAGAGGTGTGGATATACATGTCCTTTAACGTCTGTAGAAATTTTAGCCCATTTGGACACCATTTGGTCAGTCAAAACAATTTTCTACCAAAGCTGCTAGGTATGAAAACTGCAGTGTTGATGCTGACAAAAATCAACTCAAAACTGATTTTCTTGTAAACCAATATCCATGTCAACTGTACAGCAGCAAGTACTAGATATATATACCATGCTCACAAAGTTTCAGGTTAATTCATCAATATTTGAACATCCAAATCCTTTCTTGAAGGCAGCCAACTCATATTTCACTTTTCTGGACAGATTTGATGATTTTCAATTCTTCTCTACTTCTTATCCAATATTTGAGGTGAATTTGGTTGATAATACTCCCAAGATGTTATTTTCATCCAGTCCTCTTATCAACACTTGTAATCTTATGAATTCTATCAATATAGCATATCCAACTCAACCTCAAACTTGATTTTATCCAATACTAGAAAAGTGATTCTCTTTGATTTATAGCAACCTCATCTTTCTTTAGGTGAAGAGTAACCTTCAGACTTGTGACTTATTCAATTAAGCAAGCACAAACTCTTGTTATTGATTTTCTGTAGACAATCTCAAACACAAGAGAATATTAGTATCACAAGTACTAGTTTCTCATTTGATAACCCTTTATATGTGGATGACAAGTGGGTCACTAAATAAAGAAACCTCATAACATGGACTAAATCTCCCTTGAAGCCTGATGCACATTCTTGTGAGTGGAAAGGCAATGTAAATCTGCATGATTGATCAATTAAGTCCAAAGGGCAGATTTAAGTCATATTATGGTGAGTGCCTAAAATAGACAAATCAACTCCAAATCAACTAGAAAGAGATACATCACATAGTTTTGGATTGATGACCTTTCTATGATAGCACACTCCATTGAGAAACACATTTTCAATTAGTGAGACTGCATATATCACTTAGAGACAAACATTAGTCTCACAACACTAGTCATAGAGTAAAGTCCATTTTGATAAGTGCTCTAAGTATTTGAATTTCTCACATAACACTTTATTCAATTAGGAACTTAGGAATTCACTCTATGTCTAGGTCATGGCAACAAAAGGATAATCAAATTGAAATATGCCAAGAAATACTTACAACCGTTAGAGCATGTAGATGGCCATAAAATGAGAATAAGAATTTGCCAAACTACCATATGACAAGAATACATCAAGTAGAGAGTTCTTGAATTGTGAGTGATAAGTGTCTCTACTTTACTTGAGCTTGATTCTTCATTCTTGGCCTTTCTTTAGATTTACTTGTTTTCTTCAATGTGAGCCAAGTATTTGAATCCTTGAAACTAACTCAAAGTATGCATTGATGAACATAAACTTTCTTCATCTTGAAATTCTTGGTTTGAAGTCCACAAAGGAAAATCAAGTCATCTATGTTACTTGTTGTGGATGATCAACTCAATTCCAATCATACTTTTCTTCCACGACCAACAACCAATATATATAACATCAAGTGTTTTATTTCCCTAAGTGGCTACACAAGGCACAAAGGAGTAAAATGTGAAGATAACATGCACTTGAGATTTAGTTGTTACCACCCTTCTTTAAATGTAATGAATGAGATGGTATCTTCATCTTCGCATTGCCTATGATCATGTTGTAGGCTTCATCCATGGCTTGGACTGATCTCAGCTGCTACTGAGGTAGGAGGGACGGCACTGCCGCCCTGCTGATTTCCAGCAGGTGTGGGTGCTGCACTTCTTCATTGAGTATGTCAGCGGAAATTTGGTGCAGCAGCAACTTAATGATCTCCTGTCTCTAAACTTCATAACCTACAACACAACAAGAACTTGCTCTACTAGAGAGCCATTAAAAGCATCATATGGAAGATGATTCATTTAAATTTGAAGTACTCTAACCACTCTTAACAAGTCACAAACACACACATATTTGTGAATTGCTAGAGACTACACAAGTCAAGTGGCTAGCTAGAAAGGGTTAGATACTAGTTACCGAGGTGAATATGAAGTTTGAAATATTTCTATTGATTCATCTTTGGGTCAATCACATAAGAATACATAATATGAATTGATTGATAGCTTGAGTGAATATTTCCAATCAACTTGCTCAAGCACCCCAAAGCTTCATATCACCTTCAAGTACCTACAACACTCATCAATCACACTTTGGTACCCAAACCATGCTGGGTCCATTAAGATTAGTCACAAGAGACTTAGGCACCCAAATGGCCTTTTTGCTAGCATGTAGTAAACCAATCACCTTTCTAGCAACAGTGTCATTGTTGGTTCTCTCAAGCATATTTGAATCAATTGATGAGTTAAGCTTAAGAGTGTTACCCATGGGACAATCCTTACTAAAATGTCCTTTCCTCGGCAAGTGTAGCATAGGCATTTATTGTCCTTGTAAGTCTTCTTTTCTTTATTTTTGCTTGCTACCTTGCTAATGAGACTCTTTGTTGATGATGACAAGCTTTCACTTTTCTTGTTTGTACATGAGCCAACTTCATGTCCCTTCATATGGCAGCCATGACACATCCTCTTGCATTGTGTTATCTTCTTGTTTGGAAGTGTGGCTTGGTCATCAACCTTGTTGGAACACATAGAGGCATTGTGTTCTATGTTGGAGCACTTAGCATGGGTCTTCTTCTTCTTCTCTTGGATTTTGCTCATGCCCTTCTCTTCTTTCCTCAAAGAGCAATCTCTCACATGGTGACCCTCTTTCTTGCACTTGAAGCAAGTGATGGAAATATTCTTTAATTTCGGAGGCTCTTGCTTTGACATGGAGACCTTCTTCTTGGGCTTGATTTGAGCAGGGGTAGAAGTGGTAGCCTTCCCTTTTCTGTGGGGGCGGCACTGTCGCCCTTCACAGCGGCACTGTCGCCCTTAGGAGGATGTGCTGCTCGGGGCTGCTGTTGTGCCACCATCTGTGCAGGCTGATCTGTACCAACTTTACCATTGCAATGAATCAAGTCTCTTCTTAACCTCTCAACCTCTTCCTTGAGCTGTTCATTTTCTTTTGTGATAGAGTCATCATAGCTTTCTACAAATACATGCTTAATGGAAGATTGGCTTGCTTGAGATCAACAATTGTTAGCACATGATAAAATAGATTGAACTTGTGTACATTTGCTTTTGTGGGTGTGAGGTTGATATGATTTTACCGATGTTATCATAGCCTCATGAGAAATATCTAGCATGAGATGAGATTCTATAAGCCTCTCATGAGAGCACAAGAGCCCATCATGGCTTTGTTTCAAATTCTCATTCTTGCTAGTGAGCCTTTCCAATTTCTCCTTGAGCATATAATTCTCATCTTCTAATTGAGCAGCACAAGATAGAGAGTTAATAGTATGAGTTTGCTCAATTGATAAATTTTCATACCTTTCGACCAAACTAGCATGAGAGCACCTAAGCTTTTCATGCTTTTTGGTCAACTTCTCCAAGCATTTGATCTTTTCAATGCAAAAGTCATCTTGCTTGTGAAGTGTTTCCTCTTGCTCATTAATTTTCTCTGTGAGTTTGAACATCATCAACTTGTCTTTCTTGCTTAGCCGATCAAGGTGTTGGGTGATCTCATCATCATCACTTTCATCTTCACTCTCACTATCACTCTCACTCTCACTTGTCACATTCTTCTCTTTCTTTGCCATAAGACTTACATGAGAAGTGACATAGAGAGTAGAGCTTCTTAGTGAGGTGGATTCATCATTTGGCCTCCACCGATCACACGCTTCTCCTTCCTTCAAAATGTTAGTCTCACAAGAACTAGAGGAAGTAGAGGTACCACATATACAAATATTGTTCTCACCAACAATTTCATTACCTTTCATTAAGTCATATGTTGGTGAGGAAATGGATGTGGCATGATCACTTAGGACTTTTGAAAGAATCACTTGAGGCTCATCATTGGTCAGTGAAGTTGAGCACTCCTCAAGTGATTTCTCCAATGAGAGCAACTTCTCATCACATTTAGACTTGTCATATTTTTCTTTGAGAGTAGTCCAAATGAGATGAGCATCCTCTAGTGGTTCACCATGTCCAAATATGATAGCATCAAGTACATCTTCACTCAAAGCACTAAATAAGACATTAGTAGCTTGAGCATTGTATTGTAAGCATTTCACTTCCTCTCTAGATAGATGGTCCAAATCATCACTAGGAGGTGAAATGCTCACATCTACAATCTGCTCTATAAGAGGACTCATGGTCCTAAAAACATTAAGTACAGCAGCAGACCAAGATGCATAATTTGAGCCATCTAAAAGTAGAAGTTCTAGAAATACCTCCCCACTTGTCGACATCGTTCTCTCAAGACGGTTAAGCCCGAAATTGAGAGCCAAGCTCTGATACCAATTGAAAGGACCCTGATGTCGCCTAGGAGGACTAGAGGGGGTGAATAGGCCTACAAAAATTTATCTCAAACAAGTATTAGCACTGAGGGCGGCACTGCCTCCCTTTGAGGACGTCAGTGCCGACCTATGACCGTAGGTCCAATTCATCCCAAACTGTGGGAACGAGATCCTGAGATGCTCAATAGTAACCTTGTAAAAATTCAGCTCACAACTCAAAAAGAATAGAGGGCGGCCGGCACTGCCGCCCTTCAAATATAACTCGGATCGAGCTCAGCTTTCGCTGGGAGAAACTAGATAGTATAAGAAGCCCAAAGCCACAGTTTCAAGGTTAAGTCCAGCTCGAAGACTGGATACCACATAAATCACTTTCTAGCTCAAATCGAAACCTCAAACCCTAGCAATGTCTATGCAAGATATACTTGAATGTAAACATCACACAAGACACAAGGATTTATCCTGTGGTTTAGCTCACCACCAAGGCTTGCCTAAGTCCACATTGTTGAGGTTCGCCACACAAGGCTAAGGCTCGCCACACAAGGCTTGCCCTTCCCTCGTTCTCAAATCAAGGAACTTAATCCTTGAAGTGAGGGGTGATTTCTTAGCTGCAAGAAGGGTCTTACAAACTGATCCCGCTGCTCACCACAAGCACGGGAGCTCGTCGGGCGACGCCTAGCCGTCTAGGAGGCTTCACCTCCAAGAGTAACAAATGCGCAATGAAGATCGACAAAGCCCAACAAGTGCTCAAGGTTTGGTTAGCTCTAATCTACTCTCTAGCTCTTACTCACACAGCCCCAACACTTAATCAATCACTAAGGACTTTAATCTCACAAAGAGAGGGTTGGGGAGAGCTCTCAAGTGGCTTTGGAAGGATTGAGAAATTCTAGAGCTTCAGCAGCCTCACCAGGAGGCGTGGGATGGGTATATCCCACTCAATCCAGCCGTTAGAATTCGAAAACTAGCCGTTGTGGCTGTTCGAGGGCGGCACTGCCGCCCTCCCACAGACAGTAAAAGTCACCCCACCAAAACAGCCATAACTTTTGACTCGGGACTTCGTTTTCAGTGATCTTGGATATTTTGGAAAGCTTGTTTCAAGGGCTATCCATCCCAACAGAGAACAAGTCCAAGATCAACAAGTGCAGGTGCAGGTCTAAGTGTTTCTCTCATGTTAGCACATGGGTTTAGTTAGTTTGAGCACTTGAGACTTGTCTATCATTCGTATTGCATCCCCCTTGATCTTATCCATCTCATGTTAAGGCAGCAACCAGCAGACTTATCTTATCCGTAGCTGTATCCAAGGGATGGTCATTATGTCAGCTTGATGTGCAAAATGCTTTCTACTTGAAGAGGAAGTCTACATGTACCAGCCCCCAGGTTATGAAGATGAAAATTATCCCAATCAGGTCTGCAGATTAGATAAAGCCCTCTATGGCCTCAAACAAGCCACACGTGCTTGGTATGCACGACTCTGTGGTAAGCTTGTTCAGTTGGGCTTCACGGCCTCAAAAGGGGATACTTCATTGTTCTATTTCAACAAGGGATCAACTACCATCTTTGTATTGGTCTATGTTGATGACATCATTGTCGCTAGCTCATCCTCCGCGGCTACTAAGGCATTGCTTCGGGATCTTGAGGCCGAGTTTGCTCTAAAAGATCCCGGAGAACTTCACTACTTTCTCGGTATTGAGGTGAAACGTTGCATTGATGGTTTAATATTGTCTCAACAACGGTATGCTGGTGATATTATTCGACGGGCAAACATGTTGCATGCTAAACCGGTTGATACACCCATCTCAACCACTGAGAAGCTCAGTGTCACCGTGGGGGATAGTCTAGGTGTTGAAGACTCCACGAATTACAGAAGCATTGTAGGTGCTCTTCAATATTTGACACTTACTAGGCCGGATGTGTCCTTCGCGGTGAACAAAGTATGTCAGTTTCTCCACTCCCCGACGACAGTACATTGGAGTGCGGTGAAACGAATTCTGCGGTATGTCAAAGGGACCTTGACGATGGGATTGAAGCTGAGAAAGTCAGATTCAAATTTGGTTAGTGCATTCTCTGACGCTGATTGGGTTGGTTTGTGTCGATGACAGAAGGTCAACGAGAGGATTTGCGGTGTTCTTTGGTCCGAATCTAGTCTCTTGGAATGCTAGAAAACAGCCCACAGTATCTCGTTCTAGCACTGAAGCTGAATATAAGGCCTTGGCAAATGCAACAGCCGAGATGATATGGATACAACGGCTGTTGACAGAACTTGGGGTCTCTCATTCCAAAGTTGCATGGTTGTGGTGTGATAATGTTGGTGCAAAATACTTATCAACCAATCCGGTCTTTCATGCAAGGACGAAGCATATAGAGATTGATTTTCACTTTGTGCGTGAAAGAGTTGCACAGAAGCTGTTAGATATCAGGTTTGTTAGCACCAGTGATCAGGTGACCGATGGATTCACAAAGCCTGTCTCAGCAGCGAAGTTGCGAGAGTTTAGTCTCAATCTCAACCTTGTTAGTGGCTGAGATTGTGGGAGGGTGTTAGATTATGTGATATATGTAACGTGGGTTTAGTCACACATCGTAACCTTGTTGTAACCTTGTATGTATTGACATATATATATATATGAGGAGAACTGAGAGCCTAGAGGTAATCTCGCTCCTACCAATTACATATCTTCTTATAGGCGTCTCTACTGCGTATTCGTGGGGGGAAACACATTTTTTTTATTAAAGTGTACATGTATTACTGGATAAGGAAAGCGTACAAATACGCATACCAATACCGATACGCTCAAGGAGGATACATGGACAGCTGTCCTAGCCATCTTACACAAAGGCCCCTAAAAAACTACAAAAACATTGAGGTTCCAGGACCCTGTGCTTCCCGAAATCGCCCGAAGCCTCCACCGACCGCCGCCGTCGAAACGGCCGCCATCGTCGAAGAAGACGTCGTGGCCACCCCAGATCTGGAGGAGCCCCATCGCTGCAAAGCTTTGAAGTGAGCCGCAGTAGACACCCGACGCCGAGGCCGGGGTGAAATCGCCGTTGAAAGAGCATCGGTCGGGGATACACCCCGAGCCCCTCCGATCCTGGATCAAAGCTCGCTGACGACTCGTGTCGCCAGAAGCTCGAGCTCGATCCGTCCGCCAGCTTGCCACATCGCCCACAACCGTCGTTGTACACAAGGGACTCGCCAGATCCCCTCTTCCCCGGTCCCGCCATTGACGTCGGAGGAGAACGCCAAAGGGGTGTGGAAGAGACCAGGGAATCTTATTCCCCTGTGACGCCGCCACCATCGCCTCGTCGGCGCCGCCAGAAAGAGAAAGCCGCAGAGAAGCCACGCCTCCCCGGCAAACCCTAGACCTAGATAGAGAACTACCTAGTCTATGTACAACCGCACGGCGATTCACCGGTCCTCCTCGCTCTCCGACGCCTTTCCGGCCGCCGGAGAGGAAGGGGACCGGCAAAATCGCAGCCGGAAACTTGCTCCGCCTCTTTTTCGCCTCTCTGAACTGACGGTAGCCGTGTGTCGAACAGACGAGAAGAGGGGGAATTCAAGGGATGCTGGTGGGGGAGGGGGGCACGTTGGTCGGCAGTGCACCGGAGTTGCAGGATTGACTAGTGGCAGTCCATGTCGTCATGGTCAGCTCTCACCTGGCAGTGGTACGAACACGGGTGCTCGCAGCTGCCGTTCCAGTGGCAGGTCAATCACGTGCAAGTTTCTCTAGATTAGCGTAAAACCAAATTCAGATAGAACTATTTATCGCATTTAATTTGAAATTCTAATATCGATATGAATATTATCATAGGTGAATAAAAGAGTTACCTCAGATTCGAATACGCATTTGAGTATCTACTCGATTTTGAAAATAAAAGTATTCACTCCCTTCATTCTAAATTATAAGACATTCTTTCTTGGAGGATCGAAGCATTTTTAAGTTTGATTAAAATTATAGAAAAAAATATAAAAAATTATGATATCAAATAGGTATACTATTAAATATAATTGATGAAAATCTAATAATACTTAGTTAACATAATAAATGTTAGAAAAATTTTGCTGTGGCACACTCGAAAAATATGTATTTGGCTACGGCATACCGCCAACAACGATATTGGCTGCGACACACTCTAAAATCAGGTTCGCTTGCTATAACACACCGCCTCTATTAAAATATAATTTTAGCTGAGTTTGAGAGAGAAGGGTTGGGAAATGACATGTTTGCCCTTGTTTTCTTCCTCACGCTGCAGGCACCATACTTTTTTTTTCTTTTCTGGTTTCGCATTGGATCTGCAGTAGCACTTCCCCTTTGTTCCAGAGGCCAAGCTCGAGAGGACCTAAGATCAAATCAAACCATTGCTGTTATCTTTGATCCAGAGCACATCCGCACTTCCCCTTTTTTTGCTTTTTGAGCAGCCTCCTAATCAACCGGGAGGAAGCAGCGGCGCTTGCCCTGCGTTGGCGGCGTAGGTGCAGAGAAGGCGACAACGTAGTTCGCGGGGTCGGCCTCACCATCCTCTCGTCTCGCTCGCTCTCTACGACATGCCGACCTCGACGGAGCTGCTGTTCTACAAGGAGCGGCGCAAGAACCTCACCCTGTACACCGGCTGCAGCTACCTCGCCGGCTGTGCGTTGGGAGCAGGCGTCGAGCTGCGGCGCGCCGCGGCACAGTCCCAGCCCGTCGAGTCCCATGCTCTGCGCCGGCCAAAGGAGGCACGTGCCGACAGCGCAAGGAAGAAGACAAGGGCAAACACGTCATTTCCCAACTCTTCTCTCTCTCAAACTCAGCGAAAAATATATTTTAATGGGGGCGGTGTGTTACAGCAAACAAACACTAATTTAGAGTTTGTCGCAGCCAATATCGCTGTTGGCGGTGTGCTGCAGCCAATTATATATTTTTTGGGTGTGCCACAACAAAATTTTCCTAAATGTTATTATATTATTATAGAGAAATCCTATCAAGTTTGAGATGTTTTTGGCTCTTCAAGATTATTGAAATGACTTATAATTTAGGATAAAGGGAGTGCTTGTTTACTGATAGTTTTAGTAGAACAAAACTGCTATGCATATAGAGATTTAAAATATGACTACAACACTTGTAGAGAACAACAACTCATAGAAAAACAACATATACATTAGCATTGTTCGTCTAAACGACCCGTTTAACATGTTTGCACACTATTTAAACATAACATGGTACATTGTTTCTGTTTGAATCCGTTTAGGTCAGATATTGGCTAAACAGGATATGGTCGAGTGTTTACCGTTCACCATTTAGGATAACGCTGCTTAAAAATGACTAAATATATAAAAAGCAATAGAACTATAGATAAGTATTTATCAATAAACAAATTTAAATGTAAGTAATTTCATGTATGCATGAATACCTATAGTATTTTAAAACTATTATGATTAAGCATATCAAAATTAGTTAAACTTATGCCCACAAAAAAATAGTTAAACCTAACCTGTATATATATTATTAATAGTCTTAAAGTTAATATAATACCATTATTAGTTATAGCGATAGCTTCTAAATAGTTTAACTGGTGCATATCATATCTTATGTTAAAACTAGTAACATTTATATCGTTAATTGGCAACAGATGTAAGTTTTAGATTGTTTTATTAGGCTCTTTGTTCTTTACCGATAGAGGTAATATTTCATATATTTTTTATAATACGAATCCAAAATCAGAAAGAGAAAAACTATAAATAGCCAAAATTAAATACCTCTGGTTAGTGTTAATATGGAATTTAGATTTTTTTTCAGCATCCTGGTTCGTCCTTTTTTTTGACTCGTTTATTTATTTATTAATTATAAGCAAGCAAGCACACGAGCGAAGCGAAAATATTGTACCATACATATTCAGACTATTATTATTATTATATAGTATTACATACTCACTCCGTCTCTAAAAAATAAGTTTAAAAACAACTATATTTAATTTTGACTAAATATATATAATAAAAATATTAATATTTCTAGTATATATAATTCGTATTATTGGATTGTATTGATATTTGAATTTATTTTTATAATAATTTTTTTGAAGACATAAATGTTGGACATGTATTTTATATACTCTCTCCATACTCGTAAAATATGTCGTTTAGGATAATTAAGATTTGAGTCAAACATTAAGAATATAAATCATGAATAACTTTTAAGTTGTTGAGTTTCAAAATATGAAAATTATATCAATAAATTTTGTCTCAAAAATAATTTTATAAAAATATACATATATTATATTTCAATAAATATTTTTTAAAAAGTAAATAGTTAAACTTACACTTTGTAGAGAATATCGTTGTTTAAAACGACATGTTTTACAGGTACGGAGTAAGTAATTCTAATCAAAATTGAGAAAATATGATATACACGTCTTTCCTAGCGAACTTCTTTTTATATTTTTTGAAGGATGGAGCGAGTAGAATTTTGGAGTCGCCATTCTCTCCGTTGTCGTGTCTGAAATCATGAAATCAACGGGGCTCCGCCGTATTCGGGTCCGTCAACGAGCCGGAATGGGTTGCACAAAACAGGTTATCCGCGCGCCACCTGGGCTGTCAATCAACTCTCTGAGTCTGAACCATCGGCCTAACTGAACCTCCACCCTAATCTCGTGCTCTCCGTGCTGCCGTGGCGAGAGAACACGGGACGGCAGCCGGCAGGTTCCGTGTGGGCGTCGGTGTCTGACTGACCGTTCGGCTCCGGCTGTGGTGCACACACACAGCTACTCTTTGAAAGACACTAAAGATCTGTTTGGAACTGCTCCGCTCTATGTTTTTTAACTAAACGGTTTCAGCTCCACGTACGCAGCTCCAGAAAAAAAGTGAGGTTGTGAGAGCACCTAAAAAGGTACTCCATAAACTCCAGTTTTTTGTGAAGCTGCTCCACGGTGGAGTTTGCAGAGTAGAGTTTGTGGAGCAGTCCCAAACAGACCCTAAAGCTGTGTTTAGTTCCCCAGGAATCTATCCAAAATTTCAAAACTTTACAAGATTCCCTATCACATCGAATTCATATTCCCCGTCACATCAAAATCCCGGCACATATATGGAGTACTAAATATAGATATGATTTTTTTCACCACATTTCCAGGATCTAAACACAACCTAAGCAACTGTAAAAAAAACCTAAAAGATGTGACATTAGATTAGTACATGAACACCTATAGCTAAACATTTTAACAGATACATTGTCCACTTACTTCATGTTGGTTTGAACATACAAGGGGGGGACGCTCAAAGTGATCACGAGGATATCTCTCCCTCTCCACCAATTGTCAAAAAAAGATACCTTGGATCAACTTCTTCTGCGCCGTAGATCCACTAAAAGAAAAAAAAAACACCTCTCGTGGTCCTACACAATAGGATGCGATAAAATATTAGTAACCTACTAAATAAAAAAAGAAAAAAAGAACTAAAACAATAACTTAAATTAATATGACTGCATGTGTAAAAGCAACGTGCCACTGTGTCTGAATGTCTCGATTGAAACATAACATGTCGATCGGGAAACAACAATTATAGTTAGAGACAGGAAGGTCAGTAGGTACGTGACCATCTTTGCTAGACCCGCTAGGATATAATTTTTTAGGATAACCCCGTTTTCGCTAAAACTGCTATTGATACATGTTATCCATCTAATAAAACAGTTCAAATTTAACATCAATCAAAACATCGCAAATTAATGTAAAAAGATAACCATTTGCATTACAACAAATAATATAACCAACACTTATAGGAGCAAAAATAAACATGGTAAACATACTTCTAACTAACAAATTAACCTTAACATTGATAAAATAAACATGGTACACCCAAGCCCATTCATAGTATTAGAATCCACCAATCAAACGATAAATAAGAGTATCATTACCGTGACCTGAGTGCGAGAAGGAGGGAAGGAGGCGGGCAAAGAATGCAAGGGAACGGAAGGGATGGAGGGCAAGGGCGTTGGTGGGCGGTGGGACAAGTTGGGGACATGGGCGACTAAGTCGGTTCAGTCTGATCTCGAACGAATCCTCGAGTCGTCCTCAAGTACTCTGTGCGTGCGGCTTGGCACGGCAACACCTGCCACGTCGGCGTCCACGCCACCATGCCATGTCACCGTGGCTACTGCGCCACCATGCAAGCTGCAACAGCGTGGTTTGGCCACGCCATGGCATAGACACGACAAAAAATGTTGTTAGATCTAAAATTAGTTTAAAAATGTTAAAAATAAAAAACTCCATACTGCAACTAAGATAGCAATGCTCATAGATACCATGGTAGTGTGTCCATGCCCACATTCCCCACCTACCATGGGCGTCATCCTATGCCCGCGGCCGTTATCCACAAACATGCTCGTGTGCCCGCTAGATCTAGAGGAGGGTGGCGACGACAAGGACAACTGTAGGGTGGGGCAGCTCGACGGACGACGACCTTCACAGAGGGACGACGAGCAAACGAGGATGAAGCCTGCCTGCATAGGGATCTTGCATGGGGCGGGCGATGGTGGGCTATAGAAGCTCCACTCATGGAGGAGCCAGATCGTATCAGCCGCAAAGGAGAGGAGAAGCTAGAGGGCGACACACGTAGGAGCGACCGACTTGGGTCTGGGGCGCGAATGCATGACCGCAGAAGCCGGCGGGAGGAGGCTTATCGTGGAGATGGGAGAGGAGGGGCTGCTCGGCGCGAGTGGGGAGTCCAGAGGCGCAACGCTCGTGACCGCGAGCTGGGAAGGTGGGGTCGGGTGATGGTCCGCACGTGGGTGGGATTGAGAATTTGGGGTGGAAAAGGCTAGAATAATATTTTTGAAATTTTAACACATCTAGCACTTTTATTTGTATTTAGTAATTATTGTTTAATCATGAATTAACTAGGATCAAAAGAGAGACAAACTGTGTAATTAGTTATTTTATTTATATTTAATGTTCAATACACATGTCTAAAAATTTGATTCAATGAGAAATTTTATAAACTTTTGGAATTTTAAATGCATCTGTAAAGGGCTTATATACTTTTTCTGCAGTGACTCCACGTGTCACTTCGGTTTGGTGAGTGCGGATTGGGACATGCCAAGTCTTTAGACACAAGTTCGTGTTTGTATCCGCGCTTGCTTGCTACACGGGGGGGGTTTTTTTTTCTGGCCGTTGCCATCTTTACACCAGGCCAATAGGCCATGGATTTGTTTTGCATGGTACGGATATACTAGTACTAGCTGATGATGGGCGAGCTGCACTGCACGGTTGCACCAAAGCTGCATTTTCAGACTGATGATCTCCGCTGTCATAAACCGCCGCTGCCCTCGTGATCTCCGCCCCTCCACACACACACGCACGCATCCTCAAAAACTTCTATAAAAAAACGCCGAAAAACCACCGAAATCGGCGCGTTTCTCGGCATCTCGCACGGCCCGCGCACCGGCGCACGCACGCACGCGACGCCAGCCCACCACCGACGACCCACACCCACCCACGCGGTTGCCAACCCAACCCCCCGACCGACGCCATCCCTCCCCCGCATACATGCCGCCGCCCAGCCTCACCGCGGCGCTGGCGCAGGACCCGGCCGCCGCCACCACCACCACCACGCGCCGCCGCAAGGACCACGCCGCCAAGGTCCACCCGGCGCTGGGGGGAGGCGCGGGGCCGAAGGAGATGGGCGCGGAGGCGGAGAGGTGGGCGCGGCCCGAGTGGTGCTCGGTGTCCGGCGTCGCGGCCGTGCTGCGACGGCACCCGGCGCCCGCGCTCTTCGCGTGCGGCCTCCTGCTCTTCATGGCCGTCGAGTATACCATCCCCATGGTCAAGCCCGACGCGCCGCCGCTCGACCTCGGCTTCGCCGCCACCAGGGACATGCACGCCGCCGTCGCCGCCAGGCCATGGCTCAACTCGCTCCTCGCCGCGCTCAACACGGTCAGTCAGTGCCTGCCCATGGCCCACGCCGCCTGCCTGCCTGCATTTTTTCCCCGACACCGCCTTACCTGCCTGCCTAGCTTGTAGCTTCAATGCGCCGCTTCCTCTTCTGGTTGTTGCCTGCCTGCCTGCAGTGCCTTCCGTCTCCTCTTTAATTTTGCCGCCGCTTTTGGCCACCGATTATTGTTCCGTACAGTAGAAATTGGGAAAGATGTTTTCTTCCCTTCCCGGCTTTGATTTCAACGGACGATTAATTCCAGTGAGCAACATTCGTACATTACAACCTGCAACCTGCTTGTTCCACTCTAGCTGGATCCTTGTGTGTTCGTCAGAACCACCATTTGATTTGGATCTTGTATATAAACAGTACCACATATTCCTTACTGTTACATTAGTGGAGTACGCACCCTTTTGTGCTGTTACAGAGTATTCTAAGTACTTCTAGCAATCGTCATGTACAATGCCAAGGCACTTAATTTTTATACTAGTAAAACTGGATTAAACTAGTGTATAATCTACTGGACTATAGAGCCAGCCGTATAGTACAAAATAAAAAGCACAAGTAATCCGGCTTTGTTCTTGCCAACCTTTGGAGCTTCCCCCAGCCTGGTCTCTGGACTCCTGGACCTGGTGAGGACACCACAGCTGGCACTGTCAACGCACCAGCAATGCCCCGCATGTGCGTGCCTCGCCCTGAGCCACTCCTTCAAGCTGACAGATTTGACCTGGCGTTCCTGCAACTGCAACTTGCACCTGACCCGGCCACGAGCCCACGAGCAGAGCAACAAACTGGTGGCGCTGGTTCACCTGCACCACCGCCAAATTTAAATCCTCTTTTGTTTTCCCACCGATAAGATGAACTTGACCCATGCAATCGTGGCATCGGGTGTTCATGGTCATGGCTTCATGCACCGATTTCGTGATAAGATTCTTCATCTCGCCAGCTTCTCCATGGTCCCGGGCTCTGAGCGCGACGTGACAGTACGGACACTGACAGCCACCGCTCTATGTGTGCGCGCGTGCGTGCAGGTCTTCGTCGCGATGCAGGCGGCGTACATCCTGTGGGCCATCCTGGCAGAGCAGCGGCCACGCGCGGCCGTCGCCGCGCTCATGATGTTCACCTGCCGGGGCATGCTGGGCTGCGCCACGCAGCTGCCGCTGCCGGAGGAGTTCCTGGGTTCCGGGATGGACTTCCCCGTGGGCAACGTCTCCTTCTTCCTCTTCTTCTCGGGCCACGTCGCGGGCGCCGTGATCGCGGCCGCCGACATGCGCCGCGAGGGCCGGCTGGCGCTGGCGCGCCTCTACGACGCGCTCAACGTGCTCCAGGGGGTCAGGCTCCTCGCGTGCAGGGGCCACTACACCATCGACCTGGCTGTCGGCGTCGGCGCGGGGATCCTCTTCGACACGCTCTCCGGGTGGTACTTCGACGCCAAGAACGCAGCGCCGGAGAAGCACTGCCGCAGCTGCCAGTGCCACAAGGCTCTCCTCTCACACTAGTATGTTGTATTTTGCTAGCTCTGCATGTGCCAACCATCATCAATGGCGAATTGAGCATTAGTCAATTCGTGTCATTTTGTAAGCTATTTCTTTTTTCTTCTATGCAATCATTTTGATGTACTGTAAGAGAGTATATGTATTCAAATGCTACCTACGGATATGTAACTGTACAAATTGTTCACCCGATGCGAGCTGTGCGATCCCCACCATGTGTATAATTTCTCGTTGGTTTAAGACAAACCAACATAGAGTATTTCTACTTTTGAGTAGTGAACACTGAGGAGGGCACGAAATTGCAAGGCAAATTAATTAAGAATGAAATCGGTCGCTAGTAGGTGGGTCATCACAATGGTGTGAGGCTGATCCGCATGAGGCAGTAGTAGGCTTCCTCATTGCTGCTATTAATGCTCCTTCACCAGGTAACCCTTCTCGAAGGGAAACATGTAGACGAAGCCGAACAGCAATGACAGATGAGCCCCCACCTTGTCCCGCAGTTGGGCCTCGGTCCAGGTCTGGGCTTTCAAGACTGATCCTCACAAGACTTGATAAAAATATAAGGAAAAAGTCCAATTTTACCCCTTCAACTTTGGACGGTCTTTGTTTTTTCTCCATTGAACTATGAAATCTTCCCTCATCCAACTTTGAAAACCATTCATTTTACCTCTTACCAGTTTAGAAAGTGGTTTTTATCTTTTTTATTCTTTTTTTTAATGGAGAAAAAATACAATTAATTATATAGTAAATAGAAAAATATAGTAAATCATAGAAAAATTATAAAATAGAAAATTCAATTTTGTTGAACTTCGCGTGAGTAGATCTATACAATGAACATATAATATGGTATAATTTAGTACAAAGTTTTTCAAATTAATTATACAAATGTATAGATTTAAAGGTACAACAAATACTTTTGCTAGGTGAGATAGGTGGATGAGAGATCACTTTTGCTCTAGTTCAGGTGCCTGAAATTTAAGATGATTTCAGGCAACACTAATGTATCATCAACTAGTTGTTAATTTTATATTTTGTTATTTGTCTTTGTGCTATAACATATTAAATTTTTGTCCTTGTCCTCCTATAGAAACAATTATAATTGTTAAATTGTCTTTGTGCCAACATATATAAGATTTTGTGAGGTTTGTAGTTTTGTCTAACATATTTTTTATTTCTGGAACAAAAAATTGCAGACCGTGTCTACATAAATTGCAACAAACTAAAACTACAATTTTAATATAAAATATATACAATAAATGTCGCCTAAAATAAAACTAAAATTCAGGACATGAAATTTAGCAAATCCCATGAGATATTATTAACAATTGATAGGTGACTTTTGCTATTTATTTATTGACATATTTTTTTATAAAAATTGTATTGTCTACGAGTCTTTTATAAAAAATCTGACAGATTTGGCAACATAAAATCTATCGACGGATAACTAGACAAGGGGTTCATTGATGTTCATTTGCTTATACAAGAGGGTTGGTCGATAGAAGAGTCCGCCAAGCCCCTGATACACTTACACATCGCCGTACAGCCATTTTCCTATGACAACTAACAATCCATAGCATTCACACAGCCAAATTAACTAGTAAGAATGAAATCGGTGGCGCGCTGCAGAGGTAGGTGGGTGATCACAAGGGCATGAGGCTGATCCGCCTGAGAAGGCAGAAGTAGGCGAGGAGTCGGTATGCGAGCGCCATGGCGAGCAGGATCCAGACCTCGCGCATGCCGCCGTCGAGGTCGACGGTGCCGAACGACGGCGACGACTGGAGGCGCTGGCACCCACCCGGGGTGTCGCAGTTGTAGGTGAGGTGGCCATGGTACTGCGCCTTGAGCAGCAGGTTGAAGCCGTAGTGCATGAAGGAGACGTACTTGAGCCACCGTATAAACTTTGGGATGTGCTGGACGTAGTATCCGCCGGTGAGGAGGAAGAGCATGAGGACGAGCGACGCCATGACGCCGGCCCTCTTGACGCTGAGGATGGCAGCGCCGAGGAGCTCCCCGGTGCCCTGGCTGGTGAACACGATGAGCAGCGTGGCGAGGAGCGTGAGGAAGAAGCAGGGCGGCGTGCGGTGGAGCCCCGCCATGAAGTAGAGGATGGCCATGAAGAGCACCGGGTACACGACGTGCGGCACGGCGTCGCACAGCGTGCTGCTGGCGTAGTAGGCGCTCAGCCTGTACATGTCCGCCTTCCGCTCCTTCACTAGGTACAGCTTCTCGAAGGGGAACACGTAGACGGAGCCGAATAGCGATGACGATGTCCAGAAGATGCAGATGTAGAAGATTAGGCCCACCTGGTCACGTAGCTGGGCCTCGGTGCCGGTCTGGGACTTCCACCACAGAAGGCCCAGTAGGAGCGCCACGCCGACGGCCTGGGCCAGCCGCATCTTGTCAAGGTAGTCGGAGGCGCGCGCCCGGAACGTGCGCCGGGACAGCACGACGAACTGCTGGAGCCAGCCGATGCCTCTCCGGCGGCCGTCCTTATTATTATTACGCGCCCGCACCGCCAGCCGAAGCTGCTCCGTGGGCGGCGCCGCCCTGCTTCTCATCCCAGCACCGGCGGCGCGGTACTTGAGCTGCAGGTGCCTGACGACCTGCTGGGACCTCAGCTCCTGTGGGTCCGGCGATCCGCGCAGCGCCTCGGGGACGCTGATGTCGTCGAGGTTTCCGGTGGCGAGGTCCAGCAGGAACTCAGCTGGGTTCATGGGGATCTCCGGGACGAAGCCCAGCGAGGAGAAGTGGTGCATGCAGTCCCGGGCCTTGCCGTGGTAGATGGCGTGCCCGTCGGAGATGAGCAACAGTTTGTCGAACATGTGGAACATCCGGCTCGACGGCTGGTGGATCGTCGTGATGATCGTCCGACGCGTCTTGGCGAGGCGCTGGAGGATGAGGATGAGCTTGCTCGCCGACGTCGAGTCGAGGCCGGAAGTGGGCTCGTCGAGGAGGAGCAGCGACGGGTCCACGAGGATCTCGTTCCCGATGCTGGTCCTCTTCCTCTCGCCTCCTGACACGCCCCTCACGAACGCTCCCCCGATCTTGGTGTGCCGGCACCTGATGACCATGCAATCAAATATATGAGGATCGATCCATCGACATGCATACTCATACATGCGAAAAGGAAATTCAAATTCAAATGCCCACCACCTCTCTAGATTGAGCTCGGTGATGATGGCGTCGACCCTGTCGCGCTTCTGCTGCTTGGACATGCAAGCAGGGAGCCTGAGGAAGGCGGCGAACACGAGCGTCTCCTCCACCGTCAGCTGTGGGAAGAGGACGTCATCCTGAGTCACAAATCCGATCCTCCTCTTGAGGCAGGGGCTGTAGGGAGTGCCGTTGTAGGTTATCTGGCCCTTGACGCCACCACCCAGCCTGCCTCCCAGGATCTTGAGCAAGGTGGTCTTGCCGCTGCCAGATGGGCCCATCAGCGCCAGGATCTCACCAGGGTCCACACTCCCAGCGATGCCCTTCAGGATGTGCTTGCAGCTGCTGCTGCCCCCCTGATCTACCTTCATCGCCACTCTCGCAGCTGTCAGGGGGTTCGTCAGAGTCATCTTCACCCTGTACTCCACATTCTCGAACTGCCGGGGTTTAATTTTGGGTTCAGTAGTATGTAAGTCATTGTTGCACATATCATATCAGCGAGTTTCTTTCTTTTACATCCTAATTAAAACGGCAGGAGTGAGATACAAAACCATAGGTAATACCTTGAGGAATATTGGAAGAGGGCCATCTTTTGTTGGCCACAGATGATGATCCTCCTCCAACACCTCAACTTCGGCATCGGCATCTCCATTGCCTTGCCAGGAAGGAGGAAGATGTTGGCGCTCCACTTCCATCCTCTGTTCATCGCTGATCTCCATTGGTAAGAGCGAGAAAGTTGTTTTAGAGAGAGGAAGCCAAAGCATGTGGCCTCCCTCTTCTTTCTATCAAGTAGTAGGAAATGAGAGGTGTGAGCTTTAGGTAACTACCACCAACCAAGAGCATGCCTACTTTGTTGTAATGCTGTTGATAGTATGCATGCTCCGGTTCTTTTACCCTGTTTGGTGACCCACAATCTTTCTAAGGGGCTCTGGTCTGGGTGGAGAGAACCTTCCTCTAATCCCTTTTTCAATGGATAGGCATAGTATCTGTTGCGTCTTAAAAACATTCTTTCTTTCCTAAAAAAACTTGTCTCCGCCAAATACACCTCTCATATGTTAATTAGGACTAGTCAGATTCAGCACAAAAACTGAGCTCTCAGGGCAAGGGCAAAACGCATCGTTACATTATTTCTCACTGGACACAACACATTTCTGAATATGATTCAAAGTGCAGGTACTAGGATGATTTATTCATTTCATCTTAGTTCATCATACAAGTGAGATATGAGGACACATTGCAAATTTGCAAGTTTACAACAGGTGATAACGTCTATCTAGTACCATACAGTATCAGTTCTCTTGTCTCAGTCCTGCTCCTCCATCATGGATATCGATGGATCTGCAAAAGACTCTGCTATGTATATCACCTATATCAATCACCCCCAGGAAATATCAATGGGGATGGCCCACCCCACAAAAAAATATAGGATGGATCACAAGTGGCAAGCAACGTCTTGGTTGAATTAGGCTGGCTTATTAGACAAGTCTTATGCTTGGTTGATGCCATTGGCCGACCCGTTCTGCACACCAAGCTTGTGGAACTCAGCCTCAATGACCTCCACGATCTTTGCATCCTCAGGGTCCTGCTCAGGGATATTCACACGCAAGGAGCCCTGCTTGATGAGCTCCTGATTCAGTGCCTGCTCCTGGATGAAGTTGTAAAACTCTTGGTGGAAGGGGTGATCGAGAGAGAAGCAATTATCGGCGTTGCTTGATGAATGTTTGGATGAGGCCGAGCCCTCCTGTCTACAGAAATGGGGAAGGGAAGAGTAGTCCATGATCTGCATGTTCCAGAATTGCCCATGTCATTGTAATGTGATCGTCAAAGCAAAAGGCCAGAAGATGCTTAAGAGTAAAATGCAGCTCTGGTTCTCTTATTTGACTTTGTAGACAAACATACTATTTGGCCATGTAAATGGTAATCAGTCTTAATTACCTTTAGAAGCTCATCTCTCCCACAACCACGCAAAACATGAACCTTCTTTCTTGTTCTCTCTTGCAACAGAGGCTTCACAACCTAAAATCAAATTAAATGTTAGAGAATCTTTACAGGAAAAGTAAAAGAGTTGTAATAGTCTCAAGAAACATACCTTCCAACATGCAGAAAATATGTATGGAGCATTTACTATATAATAGGTCTCAGTCTTTTCAGGGTAATTCAAATCATCAACAGTAGATATTGCAGTCACAATCTGTAGTACATCAATAATTAGTCAGCAGTATCATATAAAGTGGAGAGCATTTGCACTGTGCACGTTTTACTTATTTTGATGGGTACTATTCATACAGTCTTCTAATTTGTGTGTGGCCTTATTTATACAGTATATTGAGTTACTTAAAATAGGCATATAACCATTGTTGTCGCCCTATGGAATGTTATGAAAATCAATTTACGCTCATAGTTTGGAGAACAGAAGAGGATAAAATACAATGATATTGAAGGCTGTACCTTCATCTGGTTTAGTGCTGACAATTTCAGACCAGTCATATCGAGAACCTTTATACAGGTGGTAATAGGTCTCCCATACTTCTTTGTCACAGCAGGCTAGATGAAACAAAAGTGAGCAAATACATGTGTTTAGAAAATTCATAGAATTTATCAAATAGCCCATGGAGCTTTAGTTGATCACTCACCAAAATGAAACGATCACGGTACTCATTGATCTGAATATGAGATTGAACATAGTAGTTAACCTGGAAATGCATGCATGAAGTATAAGGCACAAATTCATGGGCTGGACGAGTATGACTTCATCTCAAATACATATGGAAGCAATCTTCTGATAAAAAGGTCAAAATCTATTTAAATTCATATATGACTCCTTATATTGCAACTTACTAGTGCAACAGTATTTACTTATATTTAATTTGATTCACATGGATGCATTCTGACAAATGTAGTATATCAAGGCCCATGACCCATGAGGATGTCTATATAAATATTACAATCATGTGTCCTAATTCATCATATTCTGAAAACCCCCAAGGTTAGTAACAATGGAAGCTACTAAAACTCTTATTAAGAGTAGTCTGAGACAGTTACCGAAGCTTTGTCATATGTACTCAGTCCAACACCAATTGCAAATACAGGGATGCCCTACAATAGCAGAAGGAAAGTGCACTATTAGACAACTTTGCATAGTTTATCCTAACTTAGTTACAGACTGGATGTGAAGAATTTTATGGCATAGACAGCATAGAACTCATTGGTAAAGCACAAAATATGAAAATGCCTAAGTGCAAAATTCAAACCCAGGACTGTTCAAAAAACATTGTTAAATTAAGATGAATACAGCAAGCATGCAAAGAAAAGTAATAATATAACTTGCATAAAACAGCTGTACCTCTTTGGAGTATCCTGATAACCCAACAAGCTGTGTATCACGAATTGATCCATACAAATCTACTGGGATAATGGGTTTCTGCAATAGTCCAGCACAAACAGATGATCGCAAAAAGGAAGTGTAAATACGTGCAGAACGTCCTAACACTATAGTCAATAGCCAAGTTTGTTCTAGGACTGAGCGACTACTTACCTCTAGTATACTATCGATTTCATTTTGTATCCTCCAATTCAAAGAATCTTCAAGCTAGCAAAAGAAATTTTCCTCAGGTAATGAAACATTTACTTTAGGGGTCATCAATATGAAAATTGAAAAGGCAAATTGCAGTATTAACAGTTACCATCCTGTGAGCCTTATTCACATGCCACTCTCTAGCTTTAAGGAAGCGCACTAATGCCTCTGTTGGGTATCCCTGGTGCACATTCTGAAAATTAAATAGAAAACGTAAGTACTCAAAGACAATCTCCCTATGATAATAAGAAAAAGTATTTACATCTATGAAAAAAATGTGTTTTTCAAAATTAAAAACAACAGCATATACTCATGTTTTTTTTTCTGAAAGCCATGGGTACTGGTACTGGTACCACAGCTTTCAAACTAGGTTGTTTAAATGATATGTACTGCAAGAGCTTCTTAATGCATTTTTTCAAGTTGGTCTAAATCAAGGTGGGCAGGAGGTTTTCAAAGATCCCCACCACCAGGACACTGGCATGGCATTATGGCAAGTAGTACTATAGAAACAATTCACAAGTAGGGCCACAGGTGTAGACATGAAGAATCAGATACTAGTGTGACCTTACGTGACATTTGTCAAATATAGCTGACTCAAGTGCTAAGGCATAAGTTTATCATCTGTTCCACTTTAGCATATTCCTTATCATAGAATCTCATCCCTTAAATTAAAAGTTCAGTTTTATTATCAATGAAGGAATTGATATTCTTTTCCATGCTAAGAGTGCAAATTATGCTGCAGGTATTATGTTTATGGCATGTATCTAAAAAGCCTACACACACTCAGTGAGTCCCGCATTCAAGAAAATAAGTCTTCTCGAGCTGATTATAGTTTTTGTGCTGTTTCAGAAACTGGATAGCACCAGCCAGCCAGTGCATGCAATACAACTCAAAAAAATAGGCTGTCTGATCATAACTAACCTTTTCAGCTCAGGGATTGGGATAAATTTGCCTATCCACACGTCATCCCTAACAATCACAAGCCGATAAAATAATACAAAATGGGACCGTCAAGCGTCCTGCTAAAATCATGGGACGGATCCTGTAACAGACCAATCAACCTCGAATGTGGCAATCCCTCAAACCAAGCATCCTATGAAAAAAATTATCTAACATTCCATTTTTAAGGAAAGTTATAGTTCCTTGGACTTATACTTTGCTTGCAGCATGTTATTGATGCAATAATTCTGTTGCAAGTGGCAGTTTCTTTTGACTCTCACTCCACCAGCCAAGAGGTTCTGCTGGGAACTATTTGGCATCTCCTACTCAGCACACAGCTAGTGCGCACTTAAGGCTAGCCTTTAGAGAGAATTTCATTGACGGAAATGTTCTCTTGCGAACTAAAATTAACTGGTAAAATGACAGAATAGAAAAAAAAAAGTCAATCCATAAGTGCCGGGTGCATAGGATGCCTACCGGCATGTGTCTGTACACTGGGATCACAAGTGTCAAGTTTCATTATATTACCAAAGTAAAGAGCAAAAGGTGAAACCATTCTATAATAATTTGCAACAACCAAAAGACAGTTCCATTGACAAGCAACCAAACACGAGGAAAAGCACTGAGGTATATATTACTACCAACATATCAGGAGGCTCGAGGGGACCAAAAATGTCGCTGTCCACTAGTTGATATAGTGGACCTGAGATCAGAATATTCCTCCACACATCCATTGTGGAAAGCATCGTCACTGCTTCCACCTCTCGGCCCCCGTTGTCAAACTACTCAAATTTACCCCAGGGATGTCAAACGTGTGGCTTAGATCAAAGAACAAAATAGCATTTTGCAGCCAACCAACAAGTACCGTCAACTTTCACAACTGTGAATTTATCCTTAGACAGTTAGACCCGTTACCCGTATTCATGCTGGTTCAACTGTATCAACTGACTACAGTACGCATTAGTGAAACAAAAGCTCAGGCATGAACTGGAATCATTTCATCCAAATCAGTTCAAGTAGTCTAGTACCAACAATCTAGCAAACACCCAGTCTCACTTAGCCACACTTGATCATCTAAGTCAGACTAATCATTCAAACTGTTTAACTGATCTGAGCAAAGGTTCCGTCTGATCCAAATCGAAATGCAGACTAAATAGAGCACAAAAGAATCAAGATTTTTCAGATATGACGAAGGGCCAATATGAAGGTTAAAAAGAAAAGGCGCATAGATATGCATACCTCAAATGTCTTCTTCAACGGCGCGTCCACTGCAAGAACCCAAGCCAGAGAAAGCACGTTATGACTTATGAGTGGCATTATTTGAACCAGACGAAAACACACACAAAGTCCGGAACCGAAGAATCCGAAAGCTAAACCAAAGTCCGAGCGGAGCCACCGCTCCGTGATCATTCAAGAAAAAAAAATCCAAACTTTACCGGTGATCCGGAGCGAAAACTCTCACCTTGGTCCAGGAGGCCGGCGAGCTGCTCGACGGCGGCGGCGTCACAGGCAGCGGCTGCCATTGCCGCCGCTGGGGATCCGGAGCTCGGTCCGCGAGCGAGGACTGACGAGGCAGGAGCGGCCTTGTTTTGGTTTACCGATTTGGCGCGGATTTAGTAGCGCGGCCAAGAGGGAAAAAAGATTCGCGCGGCGCGGTGGCTGGCAGGGAGGAAGAGAGAGCGGAGGTCGCCTCCCACTCGGAGACTCGGAGTCGGTTGGTCTGCAGGTGACCTCAACGGTATGGGCCTATATACGGCTGATGTGCTGAAGTGTGTACTGTGTAGTAGGACAGGGCTGCCTGTTGCTGTTGCAAAAAGCAGTGGTTTCTTTTTTGTATAGAAAAAAGCAAATGATTAGTGCTTTCATGTGCTAGTATTTCTTTTTTTGAAGACGTTGCGTCTTCTTTAGCATCTTTTTATTAGCTTTTGTTTGTAGTTTGGGAAGTGTTGAGTGGCCTCTTTTGGAGCATAAGAATTTGATATTTTTGTTATCGAAATATATAGGAGATAGCATATATATTTCCTCAATGATTGTTCTCAAGTAAGTGCACTTAAGACCTATTTGTATCTCAAGGCTAAAAATATAGTTGATGTTGTGAAAATAGATTAAACGTGAGCAAATTATAAAATAATAAAGGTTAATGGCTCTAACCATCAATTAGCCCTCCTTTGATTAAAAAACTCATGTTTTTTATACCAATTAGAAAGTCTAATTGTGTGCTGATTTAGGGCTAATCAATGGTTAGAATTTATTAGCCCATAATTAGCTCACATTTAATGTATTTTCATAATGCGAGTTACTTTTAGCTAGCCCTGAGATCTAAATAGGCCCTTAATTAGTATCTTTGGCTCTGAAAATGAGTGCACTTGTAGGATAAAATGAAGCCACTAAGGGGGTGTTTGAGAGTTAATGGATGGTTAGAGTCCATTAGTAGCTCACATTTAATTATTTTTTTTACAATGTAGGCTAATTTTTAGCTCTAAAATCCAAACAATCCGTAAGGCATAAAAAACACATAAAGTACACATATGGGATATCAAAATCAGTAATATGTCACCTAACCTTGCTTCAACAGTTTTGTATCTCTTTTGGTCGAGCTTGAAGCACTCAAAGAAACAAAGAAGCTGCTTTGCATATATATGAATCATGTTCATCAACTTGTTAGTTACACTCATGCATGAATCATGTAGCCCAACTAGTCAAAGCATAAATTGGATGTCAGGGGGTATGACGAGGCATCTTCTGAATTGTGAATTTAACTAAGACTATTGGGTTTCAGTCTTGCTGGGCCAAGCCCAAACAAAAGAAGAAGAAAAAAGGTCATTATTCGAGAAAAGTAGACATGGATATATTCCAGTCCATTTTAAGCATGAAGCAAAGATGCTCCTCAAATGAAAAGATGCCAAGTGGCTAAGCACATCTGATGATAAAAAAGGAATATGAGTGTCTGGTTGCGTATTTTTCATGTGCTCCACGGCGTGGACTCACCCTCTCATAGGTCCACGCGCGAGCGCGAGTCGATCTGCTGCACATGCTAAGATCCTCATCTGGAAATTCAAAAAAAAAAATCCTCATCTGGAATATTAGGTGGAAAGTAGGGACCTCCAAAAATTTACTCAAAATTACGTTCCTAGTTTATAAGCCCCGTAATAATCAACTTAACATCCATGATTTTGTAAACCCGCAGTTGTATAACTCACTTTTTTTGGACTGTCGGCTTGAGGCGTTCTCTATAGAGAATTTTATTCATAGGTTTATAAAGGCGGGAATTAACCGAGATCAAATTAACTGAGGCCAAATCTTTCAGACACCGAGCGCCGCCACTCGCAGCCGCCCCCATCCCTCGCCTCCCCGGCCGTCGTCGGAGCCCAACGCCGGCACAACCCGGCGGACGACCGTGAGGGCGATGGCTGGGCCTTCCTCGCCGAGTTTCTCACGAGGCGGCGATCCCAAACGCCGACGTCGGTAGCGCTCTTTGGCCGGCGACCCTGCTCTGCCTCTCACCGATCCGGCGGCCTAGAGGCTGGATCCATGGCCTCCAGTCGCCGGTCGCGCAGCCTTGGCCGCGGACGTCTCCCGGTGCGGCGCCCCGATGAACTCGCCGCCCCTCCCATCGCGATCCCGACGTCTTGAGTATCGATCTGGCCGGCGAGCAATTCCACATCGCTGCCTCACCTAGCCTCCGCCACGAGCTCAAGACGTCCGCCACCAACGCCCACCCCGCCCTTTCTGGGTCGGGCTTTCCCATGGCTGGAGCGGCGGCGCGCGTCCTTCATTCTACAGAGAGGACGACAGCCATGGAGATGGTTAGCGTGGGGCCCCGTTGTATGCGCGGCGCCGACTCCCGGTCCACGCCGACGCGCTACTCCTCCAGATCTACGGAGGAGACAGCGTCCGTTACCCTTGTGGTGACGAGATCTCTTGGTGCAGGACGACATGGCTGAGCTCCCCGATGGGATACCAGATCCGGGCCCCTGTGCATGTCGTTGCCTCCCTTGGCTGCCGCAGATGGCGCTGCCATAGCATGCAAGATCATCGGGCGAAAGCTTGCAAAGATGACACCTATAGGCATCATGTCCCTTCCTGAAGGCGTTGCGGAGGTGTTCTTACATTGCATATCATGCCCTTGTTGCAGCACCTCACGCTGCTCGCGCATAAGCGGCATGAGGGGGTGCCCAAGGAGGAGGTCGAGGAGGAGAGGATGGGGTTGCAGATCCAGTGGCGACTACTCGTCTTCGTCGCCACGACGATGGCAGTCGTTCCTCACGCAGCCTAACAGTGAGCAACGACCTCTCTTTCGCCGGGGACAGATGCTTTTCCATTGGTGACAATATTTGACATTGCGATGCACCTCGGCGACCCGGGGACGCACAAAGTCGGTGGATCGAAGACAGTTTGGGGTCTTCCTCCCGCACAAAAGATCGATGGTGGCTTTCTCGAACGCCACTGATACATTGAGGTGACGGTGAGGGCACATGATTTCAAGCGTGGGCCGATTTGCCAGCTGCAGTGGGGGTTGTCTACATCCAATGAGTTTCTTTCAAGTTCATTTTGGTACACGTTGTTCAAGGCGTGGTGGTTGATTCAAAGACCGTCATGAAGCGACGATATCTTTAGCACTTTCTTGAAAAGTAAACTAATTTCTTTTTTGGATGTAGTAGATCTTTAGTACATATATCTTCATGTACTAAAGTTTTTTTTTATTCTTAGTTTTTGTAATAAGTTTGGTTGTATGTGGTCATGCAGAGGCTTTAGGCTGTGTGCGTTACCGCAAAGGCCGGGATGTTAATTCCATTATCTAAAAAACGGTTTATAAAGGCAAATTTGCTACAGGACATCTGACTTTAATAATATTAGCCAATTTATACCATCAATGTAGAAATATGATTTGTACAATTATGAAAATAGTAGCGAAGCCAGAGCATCTTCAACAACTCCTCAAATTCACTTGATATTCTTATTTTTTTAGAAAAAACACGAAAACACCTCTTCAACAACTCCTTAAATTCATTTGATATATTTACCAACTTAGTAGATATCGTCCTAAACTTGGTAAATCTCCGCACTTGGTATATTTTTTTCACTTGCCAAGTTAAAATACTAACTTGTTGGAGATAGATATTTTTTTCACTTGCCAAATATTTTAGTAACTTACTAAAACATATGATTTGACAAGTAAATTTTAAGAAGTTGTTGGAGATGCTCTAGGGCGAGGGACTTTGGCCTCCCATTACCTCTGTAAATTTGTGAAGAAGCCCATATAATATCGAGCCCAAATCGTTGAGCATAGCATATCAGTAGGCAAGCATCCAACTCTGAACCCGTAAGCCACAATTCTCTACGAGACCGTCATATTTGGCTGCCTTCTGTGTGCGTGAGCGGCGAGTCACCGAGTCAGCGGCTCAGCGAGTGACCCGCGAGGCCTGGACGGCCGGCCATTGACGAGCAGCTAGTGTCAGCTTCATCTCCCACACATCATTCTTCTACTCCTCTGCATCTGTCCTACAGGCTTACAACCACATACATGTATGAAGTATGCATGATCTCTTATTGATTGTCATTTTTTTTTGCTTCTAGACTAAAATCGAAGTGGCTGATTGAGTGATGGTCTATACCGTCAACTGTAGATTGATTATAAGTAGTAACTAGTAAAACAAATTTCTCTACTACTGTATATTTATAGGTTTAATTAGCAAATTGCCCCCTTTCTCCCTATGTTTTGATTCTGGCTCTGCCACCGTATGAAAGCGTGTCTATTTGCCATAACATACCACACCGAATATTTGTTTCACTTCTCATATTTTGACAGTGAAATAATTGGGGAAATGTCTTTTCTATCATGGCCTTCAATATCTAAGAGCAACTCTAACAGTTTGACATTTAGACTTGACATATTTGATTTTGCCAAAAAAACTAAAAAACTGATGACCAACAGTTTGACATTTGCGCTTGACATTTTTGTCAAAGTTACAAATACGAGCCTGTAGTTGACATTTTGCCGCCCGTGAAAAGGACGAGGTAAGCCTCAATGGACCGGTACCCTCGTGCCTTTTTTTTTCCTTCTTTTTTTTCATGGCGGAACCTTTGTTGGCGGGCTTTTTTCTTCTTTTTTTTTGTAGGGCAGAACCTTGCGGCGGCGGCCCTTTTTTCCTTTTTTTCTTCTTTTTTTTTCACGGCAGAACGTTGGGCGGCGGCCTTTTTTCCACGACGAGATGGCGCGAGTCTGGATGGTGCGCCCGGAACAGGAAAATGCTACGAAAAAATAACGACCAGGTCCACTAGTCCATAATTTCCGTTTTTGCCAAGTCATTATGGAAAACTGTTGGAGATTGTATATTTTTTGCTTTGACATATCTATTTTAGAGTTGACAAAGTTCATGTTTTGTCAAACCAAAATTATCAAACTGTTAGAGTTGCTCTTAGTCTTGAGTGTTTTCTCCTTTTTTTTCTCCGGCAAGCATCACTCTGATTCGCCTCACGTTACGACTCCACTGCCCCCGCTCTACTCCTAACTGTCCCTGGCCCCTTCTCGTCAGATCCGCTGCCAAACTTAGCGGGAGCCATGTGCAAAAGGGGAAAATGCAATGTAATTGCGGCATGAAAATAAACTCGGTCATCTTTGTTACATTATTTTTCTTCTTTTTTTGAGAATGTTACATTATTTTTTCTTGATTCTCATTTGGGAGAAAAAAAAATACCTGCCGGTTTAAGAGGATTTCTAAGAATCTTTCTAAATCGTTATCTTGAGACGAGTTTGAACAAAAAAAATACTCTTTATATCTTTTCACTCTCCGACAAGTTTTTTATATCTTGTGTGTCAGTCGTCTTTACTGAGCGAGAAATTTTAAATAAATAATAGTAATACTTGGAAATTTAACTAAAGAAGCTGTTATACTATATCGTTTTATCAAAATCTCTGTTTTTATAAACGAGAGAGGATATATATAAAAAAGCCTTCTCTACTCCTTCCATCCTAAAAAGAAGAACGTTATGGGATACGTGTCGATCAAACTTTCTCAATTTTGACTAAGTTTATAGAAAATACGTGTAACATTTATATCTCTAAATAAATTTGTTAAAAAATTAGACTTAAAGATCTTTTCGATGATACTAATTACTTAGCATAATTATTTATATATTTTAATACATAATTGTCGATATTTTAAAAACGTTGACTTTTCGAAAAACGAGAATGACATCTATTTAGGGACGGATACAGTAAGCTGGAGACCGGATTGGACTCCGGATCCAAAAGCTGAGTCTGATATGAATGGCAGACTGGAGCTGGAGTCGCATCCAGTTCAGAACACAAAAGGACACGACACGAGCAAAGCCAAAGCGACAGTATATGTACTTATGTACTAGTACTTACGGAGTATGTACTACAAAAATGCATTCAAGTATAAAAAAAGAACAGCAAGCCACGACAAAGAATCAAGACAAAAGGGCGCCTTGCAGTTTATGTTTATGTGTATTCGCCATGACTGACAGCTCTCGTCGTCGTCGGTGTGCATAACATAACATCCGACTGTCCGAGGACAACCGGCCAGCGGAGCCTCATGTTGATAAAAGCCCTCTGCGTCAATTGCCAATCAGGGAGATGGAGACTCCATTGGCATGAGCCACAAAGGGATGGCCATTGGCGAGAGCCGGGAGGGAATAGAAGGAACCGAGAGAGTCTAAGGCCGTTGTCCAGCTTGTCATCTTAATTATTTTTTCAAAAGTTTGTTTTTCTACTTGAATTCTAACATCTTCAAGAGTTTTCTAAATCTCATTCTAATGCTTGGTTTTTAGGCAAACAAAAAAAGACCATCTTTAACAACTCTTAATTTTTTAGAACTTGAAAAAAATTATCATATTCCGCGTAAAGTTTCATGCTTTCGAGTCGCACGTAAAGTTGACCGATGTAGAGATGAAAGGACGCGAAAAGAATAAAAAGTAGAAAATGGTTCTCGATACAAATGTACTAGAGAGAAAAAATATATAAAAATAATTAGAATAATTTAAAAATAATATAGGATTTATTATGTAAAATTGTCTTCTATATTTTAAAAGTGGATTGTTAGAAACTTTTGGAGATGATTTTTTTTCTCCTAATATCATTTTAGGAGTTGAAAACTATGGAGTTTTTAGAATAAATATTTAGGAAACTCTTAAAGAAGCTCTAAAACCGGATAAACCACCTTTCCTAAACTTTGAAAACCGTTCGTTAAAAGATACCAAAACAAATCTATAACTAAATTATATCTAATCCAATAAGTATGATTTTTTTTACTATAGTTCAAGCGTACAATAATTAAATTATTGTAAAAATTTCACCACAGTTGGACCATAGAAATTATGAATTAATTATAGAAAATCATGAATAAAGTTATAACAAAAAATTGTATTAAATTATACCTTATTATATATTTACTGTGTAAATCTACTCACGTGAAGTTCGACAAAATTGTTTTTTTTATGATTTTTTTATTTACTATATTTTTTAAAGATTCAACCAAAAGAAAAAAAAGACAAAACCTTTTTTAAAAACCTCTTATAACCTGTCAAAGAAGTAAAGAAAATACAGTTTTAAAGTTCCGGAAAACGGAATTTCACATATTGAAAAAGGTAACGTGTACAGATAATAATGTATTCTGGGTTCTCGTGGCCGTGAGTAAAAGGGGCAAACTTTGGGCTGGTGATCCGGCATAAAAAAAAAATGGGCTGGTGAGTAGAAGGTGCAGACTTTGGGCTGGTGATCCGCCAAAAAAAACAAAATGGGCTGGTTGGCGGTGCCTGTTTCGCTGTGACACCAACTTATATGGGCTATAAATGGGCCTGCGCAAGGAACCTTCAAGCCATGCCTGGGAAAAGCCCACCGCATCAGAAGTTCTCGAAATCCGACCACATAGATTATTTACATTTTTATATATACCCAGTAAAAATTTCGGTTTAGACCTCAAGTCCTCAACTCGCCCAGTCGCCCCACGGTTGAGATAAAAAAAAAAAAAAACCGCGTCCGCTATTCTTCTTCTTGCAAGAGAAGAAGCACAAGATTACAAGTAAGTAGCAAAGCCTCGCGCCGCCGCCACAGCCGAAGCCGACGAGGGGTAGATCCCCGGAGGGAGGTGGCGGAGGAGGAGGATGGCCGAGGGCGGGGAGGACGCGCGCCGCCGCGCCGCGGTCACCGACTACCGCAAGAAGCTCCTCACCTGCCGGGAGCTCGAAGCGCGGGTCAAAACAGGTAGCACGCCACCGCATCCTCTTCTGACCGTCTCCTCGTGCGTGGTTGTCCCAGTGACTCTCTGGGGTTCGGTGTCGAGGTTTTGGTGAGCTGTGATCGCGCGATGGGGGATCTGGATGTTACGGTACTAGGGCGGTGGGATAGGGTTTTGGCTGCCTCAATTTGGGTTTGAGGGGTGGCCTATTTTTGCCGGTTCAGCCTCATTTAGACCTTTTTTACCCGTTAGATAGGTTTTCGTCTACGGTTTAGATGAACCCTGATGGGTTTTACAAGTCGGAGAAATCTTTGGATGCAGTGCTTGGTGATCACTTGGTAGATTTCCTCTTTCCGGTTAGCTTGCATTCTGTTAATGGTTCCTGATCATTCATTCCGTAATTGGCTGTGAGTGCTGTGCCCACACCTGCTGAGGATATATATATTTTGGAGTTCATTTAGAGTTAATGTTTTGGGGAAAAATAAGAGTCGTTAGCTCCACTAATTGAGATTCTAGGTAGTCACTCTACCTTTCATGTCAGAGTCCTAGTTTCATGTTGTTTAGTGTTTGGCAGGTCAGGTTGGTTATTTGGTTATATAGTCGTTTTTTTTATCTTCAGTAGTCCGAGAGCAGCTCCATTCAGCATTTTGGGCTAGCAAATTACAGTTTTGTAGGAGATTTCTGAATATGGGCCCATGTAACTTCAAAAATATGTATTAAAGTAGCATGATTTATTGCGTGTGAATGACTTATTCTGTGCACCTTTAAGTGTGGTGCTGTTGACATGCCGATTGACTCATGCTTCTTTTCTCGTTTTCCTCGATGCTCCATCAGTGGGTAGTCTCTCTTGTGACTTACTCTCTTAAGCTTGTACTATTTTATTTCAATGTTACAGGTTATGATATGCTTGTAACTGATAGATGTGATAGCAGACATTTTCTTACTGATAGCATATACCTGCTACTTTTGTTATCTTGATTTTGTGTGTATTTGCACTCAGGGAGGGAGAACCTAAAAAATGCAAAGACAAGCTTGGAAAAAACTGAAGAGGATCTAAAATCATTGCAAAGTGTTGGCCAAATTATCGGTGAGGTGCTTCGACCTTTGGACAAGGAACGATGTAAGTGAAAAAAGTTCTTATGTTTGTGCAAAATTTAATTATAGGACAGATGGATTATTTATGTGATCTTCAATTGTATATTTCTATTCCTAGAAGTTTACAAACATGGACTTTTATTGCACTCATGCTAAAGACTTGTTGCTTCTCAATTGACTAATAATGTACCTAGTTTTATCAAAGCAACTGAAACAAGTCCTTTCTGAAGTTATTGTCAAGGCTAGCAGTGGACCACGCTATGTTGTTGCATGCCGAAGTAAAGTTGACAAAGAAAAGTTGATTGCTGGTACACGAGTTGTTCTTGACATGACAACACTTACCATCATGCGAACTCTGCCTCGTGAGGTATATGTTTGTTACAGATTGTTTTGCTTATGTGCGCCGTGTACTTTTGATTTCTTTTTTAAATTTTACCTATGTGGTCGGTGTTCTATTGCAAACTTAATAGTTTGGACCGTAATCACAGTAGCCGGGGTTGATGGGATTCATGGATTAGTGGCGTTGGTGGGGTTCCTTGGTGCGGAGAGAGAGAAGAAAGAGGTCAGGATGGGTAGACTAGAGGAAGGGTTAGGACTACCTAGGTGGGCAATTTGATAGATGAGCCATCTTTACAGAAGCCCAGTTTACCTTTATTTCCTTTTTTAGACACTTGTGTCCCTCAATCCTGACCTGGTCGAGTTGTATTTTTATAGCAGCCCAGTTTGCATTTCCTTCTTTTTTAGATACCTGCATCCCTCAATCGCAGCCTGGTCAACTTGTATTTTAGTTACTATACATGACTTGGATAATTAATCCCTGATGCAATATTGTTCTTATCCCTATTTATCAGGTTGACCCTATGGTTTACAACATGCTACATGAAGATCCTGGCAATGTTAGTTACTCAGCTGTAGGTGGGTTGTCAGATCAGATAAGGGAACTCAGAGAATCCATTGAGTTACCGCTTATGAACCCAGAATTGTTTCTCCGTGTCGGGATCAAGCCGCCAAAGGTAAATTCAAGAAATAAATTTGCTTTGCAATACAATATCACATATTTATCTCAAAGCTTCAAATTGATGCTGCTCATTTTCATGATCCTGGGATGTGTACTAAATGTCTAAATGTTACTTAACTCATTCAAGGGTGTGCTTCTCTACGGTCCACCTGGAACTGGGAAGACGCTCCTAGCTAGAGCTATTGCTAGCAACATTGATGCTAATTTCTTGAAGGTCTGCAATTTTTGCTAGTAAGTTATTACATATATTAAGCATTTTTTTTTCATTGATGTGCACCTTTTAAACAGGTTGTGTCAAGTGCTATCATTGATAAATATATTGGTGAAAGTGCACGCTTAATTCGTGAAATGTTTAACTACGCACGTGAGCATCAGGTAAGCTTTGTTTTGTTTTGTTGTTATCTGTGTATGTATACCTAGCTGTCCTGACTCGTTTATTTATCTTGGGGAAGATGTCAAAGCATATGAAGTTGTGAACTATGAGATAACTATAAAGAGTCCATTCAATAGTTAAAGACTGAAAGTAGTAGAAGGTACTAGTGCAGAACATCTCCAGCTCTAAATGAGTAAATGTACATTGCTAAGGATAAATTGGGAAACAACCTTTTGAAGATGTCAAAGCATATGAAGTTGTGAACTATGAGATAACTATAAAGAGTTCATTCAATAGTTAAAGACTGAAAGTAGTAGAAGTAAAGTACTAGTGCAGAACATCTCCAGCTCTAAATGAGTAAATGTACATTGCTAAGGATAAATTGGGAAACAACCTTTTGCATTTTAGTTAGCATGCAGACTTGTTTACTTGGGGAAAAAAATGGAAATATGCACATGATTTGTCTATCTTTTACATCAAAGTGCATTTTTCTCTAAAGTGTATATGTCATTGCTCTAAAGTGTTGTCGTTGGTTTGATCTCACTGCCAGCCATGCATCATTTTCATGGATGAAATTGATGCCATCGGTGGCCGAAGATTTAGTGAGGGCACAAGTGCAGATCGTGAGATTCAGAGGACATTGATGGAGCTTCTGAACCAGCTAGATGGATTTGACGAGCTTGGGAAGGTATGCCTTTTCTGTGGAAATGATATTAAGAAGTTTTTTTCGTATTAATTGCCTGCTATTCATCTCTTGGAACCAGTACATAGTGACATGAAAGTTTTTTTTCTTCTAAATTCATTCATCAAGTGCTATAGATTCATATTGAATTTGCATGATGCAAAAGCGGTTCACAATTTGTGAAGAGATTTTTTTTTTGTTCGAATTAATCCTTCTGGCCTCATACAGTAGTCACAGAATACAGCTACAGAATCAGTCATTTGCAATGTTGTGTTTCTTGCCAACACAGTGATAGTTGCAGAGCTATAATTTTGGTGTAGAAAGGTAGAGACTTTGTTAAGATGATGCTGGTTGTCCCTTGCTACTTGTCCTAATATTTTCAGTGCTCTCTGTCTACTTGCATAGTGTCTCACAAAAACACTCTTGTTTATGTAGGTGAAAATGATCATGGCAACCAACCGGCCTGATGTTTTGGATCCCGCACTCCTTCGTCCCGGACGGTTGGACAGGAAGATCGAGATCCCATTGCCGAATGAACAGGGGAGGATGGAGGTCCTCAAGATCCATGCAGCTGGCATTGCGAAGCATGGCGAGATTGACTATGAAGCTGTAATCAAGCTAGCTGAAGTGAGTTAATCTTTAGTCAATCGAGCTATGTAAACTCCTTAGCATGATTTGGAGCTATCTCCTGAACCCTTAGCTCCTGCGATCTATTACAGGGCTTCAACGGAGCCGATCTGCGCAACGTCTGCACCGAAGCTGGCATGGCTGCTATCCGAGCAGAGCGGGACTATGTAATCCACGAGGACTTCATGAAGGTGCGCTTGCATGCCCCAGTTTTCTTCTTCTCTTAAACAGAGCTCGCTTGGTGCTAACCGTGCCCCCCCCCCCCCCCCCCCCCCCCCCCCTCCTGTTCTGATGAAACCCCTTCCCTTTGTGATGGGATTGTTTCAGGCCGTGCGCAAGCTGAACGACGCCAAGAAGCTCGAGTCCAGTGCGCACTACAGCGCTGACTTCGGCAAGGATTGAAGGGGCACCTGATCCGAAGGAGCGGTTATGATCATAGTGCAAACTGTGTTAGGCTGTATTCATCTAATTTTGGGCGGAACAGCTCTCGTCCAGACGCCACGGGACCAAGAGCAAGCATAGCACTCTTGATTTATTTATTAGTTTCGTCAGGTAGATTCCAGGCTGGGGGTCATGGGTGTACTGTGTAGACTTCAAATTCATTCTAAGAGCAAGCTGAGAATGATCGTTGAGAACGAAGTGGACAATGGCTCGCCTGCCACGTGCATAGCTTGCTTGTCACCTATGTTTTGTTTGGCTTCTTTTCTTGACTAGTAGTTAAGTGCCCGTATGTTGCGACAGGAGAAATAGAAAATTACATGATTATAGAAAGTTAATGTAACATATTATCACATTACAATTTCACGTCATAAGAAAAGGTACGAAATAAAGTAATTGACCATACAATTAATAACCATATATAGTTCATATTATATTAGTATCACTCTATGTTTACAATGTGCGAAAGATAAGCTCCATATTTTGAATATGTTTTCTATCCTTTTTAGCAAAAAAACATCTAGGACGTTATGTTTGATCCCTTCAGTAATGTCTTGCACGGTTGATTCCACTAGTTTAGAAAACTTCAGCTTTTATATATGTCAATCAATAGATCGCAATGTGGATTTGTACAACCAAGCAAAGTAATGGTATGCAGAAGACTACTGGATTGATATTTTTTCTAAAAAAAAGACTAATGGATTGATAGTTAACCATTATAGAACGATCTATTGTTATTTGTACCGTCCATAGACTACTTATTTCTACTCTTTCTAATATAATTACTAAGAGTTTATACGTATCAAACACATCGTGGTTGAAGTATTGTTGAAAAAATGGATCAGAGTGTGATTACGGCGTCCAGCGTCCGCCGTACGTCCAGGCAGCGGCGCATACGACGCGCCCGGAAGCGGGAGCATTCGGCGGGGCATCGAGGGCTCGAGGCGGCAGCGCGTCTAGCGGAGTCGCGTGCCTACGTCGGCAGCCCGTCTGACGGCAGCGCATGTCCGGTGGCGGCGACGCGGCCGGTGTCGAGGCAGCGTCATGTACGGCGTGACCGGTGTTGTCCAGCCGGCAGCGCGTGCGCGTGCGGCGTCCAGCGTCCATGAGAGATTTTTTTCACGTGCACAAGGAGTCGGCGGTTGAGGACTGGAGGTGCATGTGATTTCGGAATAGGATTTTGACCACGGCCGACGGGAATTTTTTTTTGTTGATAGGAGGCTTTATCATAGCCAGTAGACGAATCCTTTCCGTATTTTTTTAGTGTAAAAATAGATATAGAAGAAAAGAAATATATAGAAGTGGCGGCATGGCACGTGGGATCCACATGCCAGTGGCGTAAGGTCTTCTTTGATTGGAACCCGGTTCGTCATTAGGTCAGTCAGTTTTTGTTTTTCCCCGCATGGCACGCCTATGTTTGGAAACCTGAACCTGAAGCAGCCCATGCGGCACGGAGCCTAATCCGCTCTAGCCGATCCGACGGCCAGCAGCGCCGCCATCCTCCCGCGCACGAATCTTGGCGGCGAAGCAACGGCTCGAAAGAAAACCGTGGAACGCTGGCCGCGGGAAACGGCCGCCTCCTCCCCACCTCTCCCGCCCTCGCCGCCAGCTCGTTCTACAGACGAGGGCCTCGCGGCCGGAAATCCAAATAAGGAGCAGCACCGTCGGCGTCGGCGGCGGGATCCTCGCATGCATGCATGACGAAGACGGCGAGGAGCGCGTCGACGGTGTCGGAGGCGGCGGCGGAGAGCGCGCGGCAGCGGGTGACGCCGATGAAGCTGCTGGTGCGCGTGGTGGAGGCGCGGGGCCTCCCCGCCGTGCACCTCAACGGCTCCAGCGACCCTTCGTGAAGCTCAAGCTGGGCAAGCGCCGCGCCAAGACGGGCGTCGTGAAGCGCAGCCTGGCCCCCGCCTGGGACGAGGAGTTCAGCTTCCTCGTCGGCGACGTCGCCGAGGAGCTGGTGGTGTCGGTGCTCAACGAGGACAAGTACTTCAGCAACGACCTTCTGGGCCTGGTCCGGGTGCCGCTGTCGCAGGTCATGGAGACCGACGACCTCTCCCTCGGCACCCAGTGGTACCAGCTCCAGCCCAAGAGCAAAAAGTCCAAGAAGAAATGCCGCGGTATCATCGCAGTTGCGCGGTTTCACAACCTTCTTCATTCCTGCTTTTTTTTTTGCGTCCACAACGCTAATCAAAGAATAATTAATTTCTCCTCGCAACCTTGCTGGATTTGCTTGCTAATTAAATTTAATAGTTTCCTCTCCTGACTAATTAAATTAATGCAGGAGAAGTTTGCCTGCACGTGTCGTTGTCCACAAGAACCCACGTATCTGAGGAATCACAGAGTGCTCCTCATCCTGCTTCAGATGATTTAGCATCCAGTTCAGACAGTCCCATTGAGCACAAAACATTATCGACGACATGCAGCTGCATCGACCTATCAACCGTTTCCAGCCTCGAACGGGCATCTCACAGCAGCTTCGAACGATTCCCAGACACCAGCATTCTGGAGCTACCGGACCGGAGTAGCGTGGAAGAAGCCGCAGCCCCTGAATCTGAACCTGGACCAGCAGCTGCAGACACAGCTGATGCGCCGCCACCAAATCCGTCGTCGGTGGTAGAGGTCTTGTCCCGCTATTTCTTCAGGAAACCTCCTGAGAATAATGCTACTCCTGCTGTGCAGCATCCGACTGCATCAGACACTGATCAGCCAGTTGATCATCAGTTGCAAGAGCCAAACGTGAGCTCATCAGAAGATCGTGAAATCCCTGAGAAAGCAGGACCGGTGACGGTGGTACCTGAGTCAAGCCTTGATGAGCTACTCAAAGTCATGGGGTCAAAAGACCAAGGCAGCAGTGAGATGCCACCCAACTTGCCTGGTGGTGTGCTGGTTGACGAATCCTATGTCGCCGCGCCGACCGAGCTCAACTCTCTCCTCTTCTCACCGAATGCAGACTTCTGGCCAGCAGTGGCAAAGCTTCAAGGAACAAGTGGGTTTCAGATCGGACCATGGAAGCTTGACAGCAATGAGAGCTGTGTGCAAAGAACATTGACTTACACAAGAGCTGCAAGCAAGCTGGTTAAAGCTGTGAAAGCCACAGAAGAACAAAAGTACCTGAAAGCCGCCGCAAATTCTTACGCTGTGTTTTCTGTTGTCAGCACTCCTGATGTTCCCTGCGGAAATTGCTTCAAGATGGAGATACTCTACTGTATCACACCAGGTCCCCATCTATCATCTGAAGAGCAAACATCTCATCTTACTGTAAGCTGGAGGGTCAACTTTGTCCAGAGCACAATGATAAAAGGAATGATTGAGAACGGTGCAAAACAAGGCATGGCCGAAGGTTATGCGCAGTTCTCTGAAGTACTAAACCAGAAGCTTAAAGTAGCCGAGCTTGATGATGCTAACTCAAACAAAGAAAAGATTTTAGCCTCATTACATGCACAAAAGGAAACAGGTTGGCGGTTGATTGTCCTCTTTCTCGGGAACTTCACATTCATATTCTCTGTTGCCATAGCGCTATATGTTGTAGCACACCTTCATTTGTCCAAGCCCGATGTGACGCATGGGCTTGAGTATTTTGGTCTTGACCTTCCAGACTCAATTGGGGAGGTTGTAGTTTGTGCAGTTTTAATTCTTCAGGGGCAGAGCATTGTCAGAGTAACACGGCGCTTCTTAAGTGCATGGAAACAAAGAGGTAATTATCTCAATTCTTTATCACTATATATCTACTATGAGATCGTTGAAAATAAACCTACCTTTATGAATTGGCTGAATATATAGCTATTTGTATTGTAAGAGTTGCACTGTTGTGAAAGAGAGAGAGAATGCACTGTTCTGAAAAGGGATATCAGGAATTAACACAGTCCCCAAATAGTAGCTACATCTGTTCGGCATACACTTGTTTTGGTTACATTTATTCCACTTAGGCCTTGTGTGGATGCTCATGTATCTCTCTCAAACCACATGTGTTGGCATGTATTTGAACTAATTTTCACTCCAATCCATGTGGTTTGAGGCTAATACATGTGCATCCAAACAAGGCCTTAATTGGATTAAACATATTGACTATGTTTCCTCTGTATTAGGTAGTGATCATGGGGTCAAAGCTCATGGCGACGGTTGGTTGTTGACTGTTGCACTCATTGAAGGCACTAGTATTAGAGCTACTGGTTCATCTGACCTATTTGATCTCTATGTTGTTTTTACATGCAATGCTAAGAGGAAAACAAGCTCAATTAAATTCCATACATCAGATCCAAAATGGAACGGTTGGTTACTTTCACCTCTCCCTTTTTTTCCTTTGTTCTTAACCGTGATGAGGTGGAATTCAATTTTACCATTGCTGTTGTCTTACTTAAACTTATGTTCATTTGATATTTTCCTTTTTTAGAGATATTCGAATTTGATGCTATGGATGATCCTCCATCAAGGATGGACGTTGCTATTTATGATTCGAGCGGACAATGTGTCATTGGTCAAACAGAAGTCAACTTTTTGAAAAACAATTTGTCAGAATTAACAGACATATGGCTTCCTCTCAATGGAAAGTGTGATCAAGCAAGTAACCCTAAATTGCATTTGAGAATATTTTGAACAACTCGAGGGGGACTGAAGTTGTCATGAATTACCTAGCAAAGATGGGTAAAGAAGTTGGTAAGAAGGTAAGCAATTTAACAGTTCTTTTGTGAAAAGCTAATCAGCATACTCTGTATTCAGTTGTCACAGTAATGTACGACATATATGCAGATAAATTTGCGGTCAACCCAAACAAATGTAGCATTCCAAAAGCTGTTTGCCCTCCCTCCAGAAGAGTTCCTCATCGACGATTTCACCTGCCATCTGAAACGGAAGATGCCTGTTCAGGTTGTTATGGATCAATTATTATTGTTAGTCCTTTATTTGAAATGGAACCTCCAAGTGTCCAAATTGATTTCTTATTTTTGGAGTGCTTTGTTAATTGCTGCAATATATTCCATATGTTGCTTGACTATTTTTTATTGTGGATTAGCACTATATATAGCTCTGCTCTGGTTCATTTGACTCTTGCCAATATCTATTTCCCATTTGTTGATACTGAAATATGTCCCTTTTCATGTAATATAGGGCCGCCTCTTTTTCTCTCCAAGAATAGTAGGATTTTACTCCAACATATTTGGACACAAAACCAAGTTTTTCTTTTTGTGGGAGGACGTCGATGACATACAGGTTATCCCTGCTACACTGTCAATCGGTAGCCCGTCTTTGATGATCATCCTTCGAAAGGATAGAGGTGTAGAAGCAAAGCATGGTGCCAAGGGAACAGATCATCATGGAAGACTCAAATTTAATTTCCAATCTTTTGTTTCCTTCAATGATGCTTACAGGTAGATTCAATTTCTTGATTATAGTTTTTTATGAGTTCTTAATCAGATTGATACTCATGGGTTTTGTTGAGCGTTGGAAGCTGACTGTACTTACAAACTATTTTAGAAAACATGTTACTGATTCATATTAAGGTTCTCATATACTTGCACAAAAACTCATGAGTTTTTCGACCAATTGTAGAACCGGTACTTAGGCTCTTGATCTGGATTACTGTTTTCCCACGAATACCACTCATCAAATAATTATACTTCTCTAATGGATAAGTCACATCAAGAAACATTTTATCTCACAGGATAATCACAGCAATTTGGAAAATTCGAGCACTCGGTCCAGAACAGAAGGGGGAGGCAATCGAAAAAGATGAAGTGAAAGAACTACTGCCTGAAGAAGGCGGATCCTTGTTCACTAATGGCGATGTTAAAATGTCTGAAATATTTTCATCAGTTCTTTATGTTGACGTGAGTGCTGCTTTTTACATTGCAAATGGTGTTACAAAACACACAGTCTGCTTTGAGCGTCCATAGGAATATCTGTGTCTGCAGGTCGAGTCCTTGATGGAGATGTTTTCAGGAGGTCCCCTGGAGCACAAAATGATGCAAAAGGCCGGTTGCATAGATTACACTGCCACACAATGGGAACTTGTAGGATGCAATATACAGCAGCGGCAAACAAGCTACAAGTTCGACAAAAACTTGTCTCGGTACGGAGGAGAAGCGACCACCACTGAGAAGAAGTATAGTTTGGTCAACCAAGATGGCTGGGCCATTGAAAAGGTGATGACCCTCCAAGGTGTTCTACTTGCAGACTACTTCAATGTAAGACACTCCTCCATACACCATTTGTTCTACTTTCTTTTGGAACTTTTGTGCTTTCCTTTGGCTTGCTTTAAAATATGATTTGTGTGATCATGCAGCTCCAGATGAAGTACTATATCACGAATATACCTTCCAAACCAAATACCTGCAGTGTGCTTGTTTTGTTGGGGATTGCCTGGTTAAAGAGTAGCAAGCAGCAGAAGAAGGTCACGAAGACTATTATTTCCAATACCTCAAATAGATTGAAGGAACTCTTTGCTGAAGTCGAGAAGGAGCTTACATCAAGAAACGGTAGCCATCTTAATGCAGCAAATGGTCCCACTACTTGAATGTTATCAATATCTCATACAAAAAGTATTACAAAATCCACATCAAAGCAATTCCAGGGAGTTCCCCAAAAACTCACTAGCATGCAGGAAAGAATTGGTAAGAGTATGCCGTCAATTGGTTACATTTTTTGCATGAATCAAATGCGTATGAAGAACCCAGCAGAGTGGATAGCTGTTTGTGATCTCTTCATGTTCAGTGGTGTCAGCTGCTTCAGCGCTCTTGCATTGCCGGTAGACATCTTACAGATATGAGAGCTAAAGGTGCTTCAATGTAAATAGATTGTTTCAGGAACGCTTCACAGAAAGTGGTGCGCAGAGTTGTGTATGTCCAGCTGAGAAATATAGTGAAAGGAATCTAACTTTCGCTCATGGATGTAAAATAGAAAAAAAAAATTGGGGAAAGTATGTAAGATCAAATTCAGAGTATGCTTTGCCCTTTCTTTCTGTTGAATTTCCTCGATGCATGAGTTTGTACAGATAAGCCGGAAGAAGAAAAATGCATTAATTTTGAAGGAATATGTCGTGATGGATGCACACACCAGAAAATGTCAAATCGTTTTCTAAAGGTAAATTTGACTATTAATAAAGGAAAACCTGTCTCCAACAAACTCGGCAAATGACTCTTTAAATTTAGTAGATCTCCATCTCACCTCATTCGTTCTATATTTTTAGATAATCTACGACCTCGCTAGCCATCCAATCCATTCATTTACAGAGTTTGTTGGAGTACTTTAGTATTATCTATTTTAGAGAGTAACTAAATTAGAAAATTTGAAAAATTTGGCTAGTCTTTTTTACTAATTTCTTGGAGATGCTCTGAAGTACTTAAGGAAGATTGCATGTGCCGGACAACAGGGTGAGAAGTGCACATCGCCATATGGTGCGTACCAATGACTTAGCCACTATGTAGCTTAGTTTGACAAATGGCACCAAGCGATCTGGTGAAGGCAAAATGAGCAACAACGAATCGTTCGGTGATACGTAATCAATAAGGGGTTGTTTGGTGGGGTGGCTAACCCCCAACCATGCTCAAGGAAGCCACTTTTGGACCGTCTGGTTGCATGTTTGGAAACTAAAGCCAGTCTCCAGAAAGCCACTGACCACCCCTATCTTGGCTCCAGAAAAACACAAGAAGCAGCTGTATTTTGGGAGCGAGACTTGGCCAGTGCCCTGTCTCCAATCCAGTCACCTCCCGGTCGAGTAGAGAAGTTGCATATGCGAGCTCTGCCTACTCCTCCCTGCTCCCTGTTGGAGGTCCCCTACTCGTCCTCTCTGTCGGTGGTCCTCTGCTCCTCCTCCCAGCCGGAGCACCTGGCCACCACCCGCCACACATCATCCTCCAAGTTCAAACATGAAACAACCTGGTGATAAGTACTCCTTCGGCCGAGGGTGTGCGGGATAGAGTGATTACATCAACACATGTACCATATAATCACTAGCGTAGAAAGTACAAATATAAAAAAGAAGAAATTGGTTAGGGTATGACCAACGCACACGAATAGTGTTGTTAGCCTCAACCAAAAGTTTTAGTCCACGTAGATGAGGAAGAGATGAGATTGGCAAACCATCTGACAGCACAAGCACCAAGAAGTTACTTGTTGCTTAAACATTTTGTCAAATGAGGTAGTTGGCGTTTCTGCAAGCTATTTTGACGGAAAGTGAGATTATCAGCCGGTATGACGTGGAGAATAAGTGCAGACGTGTTAGTTGAGGCTATAAGACATGGTGTAGCCGTTGGGGGGTTGCCTTATGCTCATATCAAAAATTCCTGCGAACATCAGTTAAACTGCAGATCATATTTGTTATGTTCATCTTGAACCTTCTTTGATATTCGTTTCCGTTGCAGTGCATTCTATCTATGTTATATGCAAATGCAAACAACCTTGATAACTCACTAGCTCATTTATTTCTATTTTCCGTGTACCAGCAACCATATTCCTCTGTTTCTTGGCCAACTAACATACTTTCCACAACACAATTAAGTTTTTTGGTAAAAGAAAAAATAAACAGGATAGATTTGCAGAGCCCAAATATAAACTGTCCTCAAAATAGTGACTCCAGGTCAGGTTCAGCAGCTTGACTGCTCATGCACATGCATGCATGGATATCGATCTGATCCACAAGTATCGTGGAATACACGATAAAAATAGTTATTCACGTCTTTAAATAGGCTTTTGTATCGATAAATCGCTCTCTTTAGCGCCCCCTGGCCATTTCGTTACTACTACAGCAACATATATAACCCATAGAGATAATTTAGTAGTTCGATCTAGTAGTTTAATTAACTAACTCCATACATTGTTGATTTCATTATATTTGATCAGGGTAAGTAATTTAAATCTTATATGCATGTCTTCTTGTTTCTATTATTTTCTTGTGTTTCGATTTGTATGTATGTAAAGTGTCCGTTGCATTTTTTTTTATCCCGTTCTTGCTTGTTTGATCATTTTTTTAATTTATGTGACGGAATCGGTTTGTCAGTGCACGTCAGCGCTAGTTCGGTCGTGGCTGGACCTGCCATGGCGGATCATCATCTGCAACTCCGCAGACCGGCGTCGATCGAGAAGATCGCGGTGCCGGAGAAGAAAGCCTTTTTCCTCCACGCCGCCGGCGCGTCCCCGGGGCAGCAGCAGCACGGCGCCTCCACGCACGAGGCGGCCGCTGTGAGCATCACGCCACGGACGGCCACGAATAAGCAGCAGCACCTGCCGGCGAGCCCCGGCAGTGCCTCTGCTCGCCGACCCTGCACGCGGGTTCGTTCCGGTGCAGGCTCCACCGCGGCATCGGTGGTGGCGGCGGCGGCTCCGTCGGCTCCGGCCTCCACGAGATGAGCAAGAAGCCCGGCGTATGACGACGCGACGCGGCGGGCGACGAACGTTCGTACGCCTACGCCTTACCGCCAATGCGCAGGTGCAAACCCGAGCTGACGTCATCGAGTGCATGGCCAAATGTTGTAGCCTCCCTCTTTGTCCCCTCTCATTTACTGTATATTTTGTCTTCGCTGGGGGAAGAGTATCTTTTGTTTTCTTTCTATACCTTTCCTTGTAACGAGCCTGCAGAACACGTGTTTAATTTCGTCCTGTACGTGTATGACGCGCACACGTGTTACAATCTTTCAGCAACGATTCCAGCTGCGTAGACGAAAAACAAAATGGTGAACCCAAAAGAAATATAATTTTCGAAAAAAATACAGAATCCTTCAGCGACTCTGGGGACAGAACCTTAACCTGGCACCTTTTTTAGACTAATATCTGCAAGACTGCAACTCATCACATTCTAACTCACCAAGCTCGGTAAACAAAAAACACAAACGGCACCATACTATATCAGTTCTGCATTGTTGCTGTAATGAACGGATTTGCAGTAACCAAAAGCATTTGGGTTTGGGTAGATGCTACCGCACTTTCAGCTACAAAGCAGCAAACCCACACTCATACGTATATTCACACTTGCACGTCCCACTGAAAAGGACTGATTTATCCATTCAAACAGCTTAAGCCTACATGCAGAAAACCAACAATGGTAATATGCCTACTGCCTACATATACGGATGATGTTTACTTCCTACGTCTTGCTCTCCAGTGCTCAGTCATTGTAATTCATGAATCAGCTGGGATACCATCCAGCACAACCTTCGGATTACTGTGCGACCAGGTTGCAGGTTCCTTATAGAAGCCATGGTCTCGTCTATGCTTGGCTGTGCTAGCGTTGTCTGCGCTTCGCAAACCATAATGGGTAACTCCGATGGTTCAGAAGGGTAGACCGAGCTGTTTCAAATCAAACAAGTTTTAGCAACAAGTAGATCAATGTAGAAAGACGATTTAGTTGTAGTTGACGAACCGGTTCAACTCTGTCATGTCGATGATGAAAGCAATCTTCTTGCCACTCTTGAAGCTCATGAAAGACAGGTGGAGGCCAAGTTTACCTAAGACATAAAACAGCACAAACGTTGTATTATCTAGCCATTTAGGTCCTGCTCAGGGCAGCTAGAGCTACACAGAAGTACAGAATTTCATCTGCAAGTGATGACATATCTATGATTCTTACTCACTCCCTTCCAAATTACAATTCCATTAAATTTTGTCATGAGTCAAACCTATGCAACTTTGACCAAGTTTTTTTTTAAAAAAAAAAAGTCTACAAGTTCAGTTACAACGAAATTAAGTTTATGTTGAATGTTGGTGTGTTTTCCAATAAACTTGGTCGAAGCTTAAGAACTTTGGCTTAGGAGT